>CM056381.1:3492872-3505372 GCA_029718625.1 Synaphobranchus kaupii | reverse complement strand
TGCTCCACAGATGTCAGTACTGCAGATACGCATGCACCGGCTCACTGGAAGAACAGGACAAGTCGCAGCTAATATTGAATTATTGAAAGAGCTGCAACCTTTAGCATGCGCCTGCATGGAGGATACCTGTAGGGCCGCAGCACCGGTGCATGCGTTCTCTCTAACGGCACAATACTGCTGCACTGGAGAGGTGCAGGGCCTTCCGAGCTACAGCCACTGTAATGATCAGGGGTTGCGAGTTTGAAGCATGCATTAAGATGCACTGGGGCTCTATAGTGCGACACCACTCTGATACAAAGCCGGGGCGGCACGCCGTCTGTGTACCGGCAGCAGCGCGGCTAAAAATACTAAAGCACAGCTGCTTAACGTTTGTTTTCCACCCATAGCAACCGTGTTTGGTTGTTTCAAGGTTTTTTCGAACCCACAGCAGAGTAAAAAAAAGTGCTCAGTATTGTGCGAACGTAAATAGCACAGAGCAGCTTCAGCACTTTGAGGAGGACGTGGAAACTGGCCGCAAATAAATCTGTTTTTATAAAATACACATCTGAAATGTACACCTCTCCTATTAACCAGCCTGCAACATTTACCTGTAACATTTACCTGTGGACTGAAGCAGAGGTCACGAGTCCCAGAGATACTTTCTGCAGTTTAACTCTCTATAGTACGGTATCCTGTGTGTTTCATATGGGGATGTGACATCCAGAGCTGTAAAATCCAGGTTCAGAAAGTAAAAGTCCACTCCAGTATTTTGTTCCGATCACCTGGATTTAGCTAATTAGCACAATTCTTCAGCCAGGAGGTAGAACTAATTAGTGAAATCAGCTGGCAGAGTTAATGGGTGTAAGAAAAACATGGCAGGACTTTTACTTTCTGACCCCTGGACTTTCCACCTCTGGTAATATGGTACATGCGCGGATCCCTTTGTGCCGTTCCAGGTTTTGCTAGAAGCAGGAAGTGCGCACGGACTGGTCAGGGCTGATTGGAGGATTATCCCTCAGCGCAAGAGCCAGAATCGTGTAAAACCTGGAGCGGATCAGAGCTGCTCCATTTACTTCCCTGTAGTAACTTAATAAAGGAGAAATCGGACAAAAATGTTTAATATTCGTTTCATTTTTTTTTCCACTTCCACCAGGCTCCACACACCACAGCCCATTTTCTGCACAAAGACTCCTTCATATCCTAAAGACTTTTCTCAAATCATTGGACCATCTTAACTCAATCTTCATTTGGAATGAAAAACACAGGGTGGTCCGGTCCTGCCTCTGTCCTCCTATCCTGCCAAACATTCATAACCCTCATATTCCCAAAAAGAAAATCGAGTGCTACACAACCTTCCCTGGATTTACTAAAATTTTAATTCCAATTGTATGAACTTGGGCCGTGGGTTCTGGCCACAGTCAAATAGACATACCTGCACCTGCACACTTTTATTGGGTGATTCTGTAATGTTGCACAGTCGTGATTTTATAAAGCAGAGAACAGTTCATTTGAGACTTCCACAAAAATCCATGATACTTTCTCGTATGTATATCAAACTGATGGTACAGAATGTGATTGGCTAAACGTACCATCAAGAACATGATTGGTTAATTGTACTTTCCAGAATGGCATTAGCAGATTTTACCTTTCAGCATGTGATTGGCCGACAGTAATGTTCCAACTCAACCCCTCCCTTCCCGGGAGCCAGTAAACTAGAGCTCATTGAGTGCTTTCAACAAAATGCAAAAAAGGTCAACTCCATCTAAGCACAAACCTTTTCACTGTTACTTTTGAGAAGCATGTTTATTTAAAACAAGTTTTTATTTATATAAATACAAAAAAATGAACAGCAAACTGGTTAAGCCGTAATAATCCAGATCGCATGTGTATGTGTGTATGCGCATGTGCATGTGTGTGCTGAATTCAGTCCTACTCCTGAGAGGAGAAAACAGCAGAATGGCATGCTGGGTAAGGATACGCAACGATTCTTCACGGGATCCGACACGCACTGAGCGCTTTCTGCCCGCTTTGAAAATTTGCGGTTTGTCGTATAATTTACGGCAGGCCACCATCTCAAAGTGCTTAAGCTTTAAAAAATATAGGCTTAACTGCGTGCCCAACACTAGCACGGAGCGGAATCATCATCCACACTCGCACCACTGAGAACAATTAAGAGTTATGATTTGTTAAAATAAATACAGGAAAAATGAATGATAAATACATACATTCTGGGTGATATGTCTTTACAGGACACATCTGTGTGCAGTGGGAGGTGAAAGGGGGCGGGGGGGTCGCACTGTGTCCCAGGATGGGATGGGGGTCAGGCGGAGGGGCGGGGGGGTGTGTCCCAGGATGGAATGGGGGTCAGGCGGAGGGGGGGGGGGTCCCAGGATGGGATGGGGGTCAGCCAAAGTGTCCTGGGACAGTCTGGGAGCCAGGGGGAGCGGGGGGGGGGGAGAGATATGGGGGCGGGTGGCTTCTTGGTCAGCCGCACTTTGGTCTGGCCTCCATTATGGAGATTATCCAGCTACATCACTCCCTTTCATCAACACAGAGGCAGCAGCGCAGCCCTCAGACAGGCAGCCAGTCATCATTCTACTGAGAAACACATGTGAGTCAACCAGCCTCTGCTCTCAACCCCCTGGCGGCATGCGGTAAAGGCCAATGAAAACCCCACCGGTGTGTGTGTGTGTGTGTGTGTGTGTGTGTGTGTGTGTGTGTGTGTGTGTGTGTGTGTGTGAGTGTGTGTGTGAGTGTGTGTGTGTGTGTGTGTGTGTGTGTGTGTGTGTGTGTGAGAGTGTGTGTGTTTGCGTGTGTGTGTGTGTGTGTGTGTGTGTGTGAGACAGTGTGTGTGTGTTTGTATGTATGCGTGTGTGTGAGAGAGACAGTGTGTGTGTATGCGTGAGTATGTGTGTGTGTGTGTGTGTGTGTGTGTGTGAGAGAGTGTGCGTTTGTTTGTGTGTGTATGTGTGTGTTTGCGCATGTGAGTGTGTGTGTGTGTGAGAGTGTGTGAGAGTGTGTGAGACAGTGTGTGTGTGTTTGTATGTATGCGTGTGTGTGAGAGAGACAGTGTGTGTGTATGCGTGAGTGTGTGTGTGTGTGTGTGTGTGTGAGAGAGTGTGTGTGTGTGTGCGTGTGTGTGAGAGTGTGTGAGACAGTGTGTGTGTGTTTGTATGTATGCGTGTGTGTGAGAGAGACAGTGTGTGTGTATGCGTGAGTATGTGTGTGTGTGTGTGTGTGTGTGAGAGAGAGTGTGTGTGTGTGTGTGTGTGTGTAAGAGTGTGCGTTTGTTTGTGTGTGTATGTGTGTGTGTGCGCATGTGAGTGTGTGTGAGTGTGTATGCGTTTGTTTAAACGGTCCCGTTCTGCGTTTGGGGATTTGATTGGGTCGGTGTTTGTAGGGAAAAAGCTATTTGACATCTACAGTCAGGCTGGATTCGTATTGAGGACGGGCAGTGAGAGTAAATGTTTGGGAACTTGCAGACTGTAATTTTCGAGTAAACACTGAGCTTGGGAACGGAAAAATAAAATCCAAATTTACCCAAATTTGGTCCAGATACTGCAAACGACAAACACTCAAAGAATATTCTGTTATTCTGTTGAAAAATCTATGTACCAATCAAATGGAAGGACTCACTTTACCTCCGATCTGTCCACCAATCAGAAGATAGGACATGCTGCACACTATAACTGAGCATTCACACTACCTGAAATCCATTTAATTATTTATTTGTGCATTATTATTATTTATTTATGAGTGTATTTATTTGTTAATTTAGTTTTAACATTATGTTGTGATATGGCCAGTAACCATTTTCCATATGTTTTCATATAATTAGGGGGGTTTGTTAAATGTTTTACTTTTTTTTTTGATTTCCTCAAAATGATTGTCCGTTGTGAAGCACAACCCGACAAATGCTTTTTATATCCTCTGAATCTATCTCTCTCTGAAGTCCTATTACTGAGAATCTGAGCCATTTAGTTAAATCGCAGAGAAAATAATTTTGATATCCAGGTTACGCACAGCATGAATTCCCCGTAGTTCACCTCTGTTCTGAGTCACTGGCTGTCAGCAGGCCATTAAGGGGACCCCCCCCCCCCAGGATGTTTGGGGTCCTGTCTTAGATGGGGTTTATTTTGATTAGCACAGTGCTGCTGACCATGTCCGCCCCGGGGTCTACCCTTATTGGACGGTTCCACTCGAGGAACACCCACGTCCCACGGCCCAGACATATCTAACTACAGATCCCAGCTGGATTAACAGGATTAAAAGTGCTGAGGTTTGGGGTCTTCCTCACACTGCGCTATGAAGGTGCACGCAGATACACACACACATGCACACACACTCACACACACATGCACACACACTCACACACACATACGTGCGCACACACTCACACACACACACACACATACGTGCGCACACTCACACACACACACACACACACACACACACACACACACACACACACACACACACACACACACACACACACACACACACACACACACACGTGTCGCTCAGCCGCTCACTCTCACAGAACAGACTGGCTCATGTGTGCAGTGGTGACCCCAGACATGGGCGGAACCCAGACGGTGGAACCCAGAACACGTGTACCTGTGACTGAGATAACCTGTTATTACCTCACCTGGGATGAGCTGCTGTCTCCCCTCACAATAACATACAGATGAGAAGAACACATTCCACACACTGACAGCACTGTGTGAGGTAAAATTACATACAGGTAAGAACACATTCCACACACTCACAGCGCTGTGTGAGGTAAAATTACATACAGGTAAGAACACATTCCACACACTCACAGCGCTGTGTGAGGTAAAATTACATACAGGTAAGAACACATTCCACACACTGACAGCACTGTGTGCGGTAAAATTACATACAGGTAAGAACACATTCCACACACTCACAGCGCTGTGTGCGGTAAAACACCTCCTGATTCTTTCCTTTTTTACCAGATAATTTTTACTTTACTGAAAAAAATATTAGCCCAGGGCTAGTTCTGGGGGAAAAAAGACTCCAGAATGCCTCCCATTCTAAAATAGAAATGCTTTTACAGAACATTTATATTTATGGAATAGATACGCACTGGCCACAGCTCCAAGGCCACGGCTTTGACCACACATCGTCGGAGGGTAATTAGACTGTACTGTAGTTTCTCCAGATGCAGGCCAAGTGCCCCCACCCCACAAACTCCCTAAATCAGACTGCATGCACACAGACCCAAAAACAGGACAAAAACTGAATTTAAAGAGAGGAGGAATCCAAGTTCTGGGACGTGTGGTAAAAATAAAACAAACAAACGACAACAAAAAAAATGGCCCTGACATGTCCACACTCTCCAGCTCTCCAAGGCCTTTTTCCTTTTTCCAAAAAAAGTAATCAAGGAAGAATCAGTACCCCCTCCAACGGCCTTCCAGCCCTGCTCAACCTGAACAATCCCTGCCGCGCGAAACGCCAACCCGCCATCTCCACCGCTGAGCAGAGCGTACGCGTTAAGGCCTCACTCCTGTCCTTCGCTGCACTACCCAACACAAAGTCCCGCTTTGAGAGGCACAGTCAACAGTGGAAAAATACACTGGGTGTGTAGAGCTCATTATAATACAGTGTGTTCTGGGTGTGTAGAGCTCATTATAATACAGTGTGTTCTGGGTGTGTAGAGCTCATTATAATACAGTGTGTTCTGGGTGTGTAGAGCTCATTATAATACAGTGTGTTCTGAGTGTGTAGAGCTCATTATAATACAGTGTGTTCTGGGTGTGTAGAGCTCATTATAATACAGTGTGTTCTGGGTGTGTAGAGCTCATTATAATACAGTGTGTTCTGGGTGTGTAGAGCTCATTATAATACAGTGTGTTCTGGGTGTGTAGAGCTCATTATAATACAGTGTGTTCTGGGTTTGTAGAGCTCATTATAATACAGTGTGTTCTGGGTTTGTAGAGCTCATTATAATACAGTGTGTTCTGGGTGTGTAGAGCTCATTATAATACAGTGTGCTCTGGGTGTGTAGAGCTCATTATAATACAGTGTGTTCTGGGTGTGTAGAGCTCATTATAATACAGTGTGTTCTGAGTGTGTAGAGCTCATTATAATACAGTGTGTTCTGGGTGTGTAGAGCTCATTATAATACAGTGTGTTCTGGGTGTGTAGAGCTCATTATAATACAGTGTGTTCTGGGTGTGTAGAGCTCATTATAATACAGTGTGTTCTGGGTGTGTAGAGCTCATTATAATACAGTGTGTTCTGAGTGTGTAGAGCTCATTATAATACAGTGTGCTCTGGGTGTGTAGAGCTCATTATAATACAGTGTGTTCTGGGTGTGTAGAGCTCATTATAATACAGTGTGTTCTGGGTGTGTAGAGCTCATTATAATACAGTGTGTTCTGGGTGTGTAGAGCTCATTATAATACAGTGTGTTCTGGGTTTGTAGAGCTCATTATAATACAGTGTGTTCTGGGTTTGTAGAGCTCATTATAATACAGTGTGTTCTGGGTTTGTAGAGCTCATTATAATACAGTGTGTTCTGGGTGTGTAGAGCTCATTATAATACAGTGTGTTCTGGGTGTGTAGAGCTCATTATAATACAGTGTGTTCTGAGTGTGTAGAGCTCATTATAATACAGTGTGTTCTGGGTGTGTAGAGCTCATTATAATACAGTGTGTTCTGGGTTTGTAGAGCTCATTATAATACAGTGTGTTCTGGGTTTGTAGAGCTCATTATAATACAGTGTGTTCTGGGTGTGTAGAGCTCATTATAATACAGTGTGTTCTGGGTGTGTAGAGCTCATTATAATACAGTGTGTTCTGGGTGTGTAGAGCTCATTATAATACAGTGTGTTCTGGGTTTGTAGAGCTCATTATAATACAGTGTGTTCTGGGTTTGTAGAGCTCATTATAATACAGTGTGTTCTGGGTTTGTAGAGCTCATTATAATACAGTGTGTTCTGGGTGTGTAGAGCTCATTATAATACAGTGTGCTCTGGGTGTGTAGAGCTCATTATAATACAGTGTGTTCTGGGTGTGTAGAGCTCATTATAATACAGTGTGTTCTGAGTGTGTAGAGCTCATTATAATACAGTGTGTTCTGAGTGTGTAGAGCTCATTATAATACAGTGTGTTCTGGGTGTGTAGAGCTCATTATAATACAGTGTGTTCTGGGTGTGTAGAGCTCATTATAATACAGTGTGTTCTGGGTTTGTAGAGCTCATTATAATACAGTGTGTTCTGGGTTTGTAGAGCTCATTATAATACAGTGTGTTCTGGGTGTGTAGAGCTCATTATAATACAGTGTGTTCTGGGTGTGTAGAGCTCATTATAATACAGTGTGTTCTGGGTGTGTAGAGCTCATTATAATACAGTGTGTTCTGGGTTTGTAGAGCTCATTATAATACAGTGTGTTCTGGGTTTGTAGAGCTCATTATAATACAGTGTGTTCTGGGTTTGTAGAGCTCATTATAATACAGTGTGTTCTGGGTTTGTAGAGCTCATTATAATACAGTGTGTTCTGGGTTTGTAGAGCTCATTATAATACAGTGTGTTCTGGGTGTGTAACTGTGTGACTATCTCATTTCCCAGGGCATAAGGGGGCTTTATACAGTCTAACCCCAGCCTGGTACAGTCAGCTAACCACACAACCACATGGCTAAAATCAGCAATCGCAGGCTGCTCCTCTGCCACGCCCAGTTTTCTCACCCAAAAAGTGGTGATGTCATTCTCCATGATAGGCTTATTACCATAGCTTATTACACATCATACAGTCCTTACATAAGAACAGTATGGATTAACACCCTATACAAAACATTACAGTAAGTAGCCTACACATAACATAAATTCAAGATTAAAAACACCATTTATGTGTTATGTCTAAAATTACAGTTCTTACTTGCAGTTCATTTTTAAAAACATATTCCCTAAATTATGGATCGTAAATTGATGTTTTTATTTTTTTTATTTGGGACTCTGGAAGAGGGGGGGGGGGGTGAAATATTTGCAAAGTAAACAAAATATATAAATATTTAAAAAACGTCCCAAATTATTTTTAGTGATGATCCCCTCATTATGGAGAGCGAAAGAAAGAGGCTCACATTAACAGATCGGGCCCGTCGCACAGCGGGGGTGTGTGGTTTATGTCCTGCAGACGGCTAATGTGCAAAATCACTGAGCTTTCTCTCTGGGTAACGGCAAGCCCTATATATAGGATGGTAAATATATAAGTTGGACGGCCGTATTAAGAGCCGTTGACGTGGCTGAAGTGTCCGTTTCATTTAAAACGCGCGCGTGACATGACTCGTCCTTTATTAGGCAAGCAGGCGAATGGCGCGTGGATTCCCTCAAATATAACGCGAGAGAGAGACAGAAAATCTAATTAAAAACCTTAAATAAATAAAAGTAATTATAACTAGAAGCTGAAAATGGCAAACAGGCTGTTCATTGAATGAAAAATTTGCAGACTTTAAAGGCCAAAAACACACATCAGCACTGAAATGATTTCACTCAGCATTCAGGCTATTAAACTGGTCTAAATCAACACTGAAGAGCTTTAATTAGGCTAACCCTCAGGGTGTTGGATATGTCAAAAATCACATCAAAAAACAAAGACCATTGTGTGCATCGACGTGCACGCATGCACAGACACACACACACACACACACACACACACACACACACACACACACACACACACACACACACACACACAATACCTATCTTTCTTTTGATGAGGAGTTTGAATGCTGTAATGCAGATTGGGGAGGATATATTGATCCTATTTTGAGTGATTCTCTCATCAGGGAGTGAAATAATTGTGGCTGTTAAATTGTTTTTCTGAAAGGTTAGATCAGAAACACACACAGCACTAACCAAACTATATGATAAAAATATGATCCAACCACGAGCCTGTTTTTAACACATGACAAACGGGACCAATATCCAAACCGGGAGGGGGATAAATTCTACCCATCTAATTTTGAAGTCGCGGTGAAGTATGACGCCCTGGAGAAGCGATGCTGAAGCTTCCAGCGAAGCAGGGCTTAAAATTGACGGTTTTCTCGGGGGGCAGAACCCAGCAGGAGACAGCAGGGTTGACTGCCGCCAGACAGAACATGGGGTTCAAAACCAGTATTAAAAATATGATGTGATATCAGACCATGAAAAGGCCGTGGAAAGCAGTAGAGGTTTCTTTATGGTCAAAGTGGTTTTGCGCTCTTCAGTAGTCTACGCACGCTAAGCATGCCGGTAGGTAGCACCATGCTCAGCTTTCACAGCTCTCAAATGTTACCGTTTAAAACACTTAACACAGGGATTACTAAAAAATCTTGAATTTCCACAAAGTCGACATCAAACATTTACTACGCCACAAAAAAAACAAGTCAAATTCATTCCTGATTTATATTTCCTCTCTAATTTAGCCTAATTTCGGCAAAAAGCCAGAAACAGAGACCACTGGTTTAAGTGATTAAGCGATCGGGTTTCACTCATTAGAGCGCACGGGTTGCTCACTTTCATCCCGGACCGCTTCCGTAGCTCCGTCCCCGTCTTCAGCGCGACGGACACAGACGAACCCGCTCGCGTGGACCAAGCGGATGGATTACTGCCGCTTTGAAACTTTAACTCGTAAATAATCAAGCGAGGCCTCCGTTTAGCCGTTTATGTGGACTTCTGTGCCAGCCTCTCCAGCGCACTGCGTAACGCACCGGTTACTCATTTTACGGCAATTATTCATTATTAGAATTCAAATAATAATTACGTAGACTTCTCTGAGGATTGTGCAGATTCAGTGTGCGGTTCTTTGACAGCGTCTCCCATTTCCACCCCTTTATAACCGAGGTCTACAGACGCGGAGTGGACGGGCACATTATTATTATTATTATTATTATTATTATTATTATTATTACTACTACTGCTGCTACTAGTCTGGGTTACTGTCTGGGTTACTATAAAC
This sequence comes from Synaphobranchus kaupii, assembly GCA_029718625.1. NCBI lineage: Eukaryota > Metazoa > Chordata > Actinopteri > Anguilliformes > Synaphobranchidae > Synaphobranchus > Synaphobranchus kaupii. Next base: position 3,495,433 of record CM056381.1, on the reverse strand, counting down.
TTGGAGTAAAAATACTTTCCAGACTCTGTAATAAATGCACATTCATGCAGAAAATCAAAAATGCCTATCATAAAAAATATCTCGGGAATATACAGAGAAATTGGACATCTTCCTGAAGAATATGTTATTGTCACACGGCAGCCCCTCACCTGACCTCAGCTTGAACTCAGTTCTTTAGGCTACACTTTTTACCTGCCTTTTCACAGACATTTAAAAAAAAAAAAATTATTTCCATTTTATTAAAAAACAATTGTTAGTGTGGTAGTCCTGCTGGAGAGGGACTCATATCACACAGCCCGTGTGACATATGAGTGTTTTTGGGCTGTCAGCGTGTTTATATCCCCAAGCAGTTTTACTGACCGGGCATCCTGTGACTATTCAGCACCAGAACTCATACTGACTTTCTCTGATCAATTAAATGGTACTTTTATATGTTTTTCCTAAGAACAAACACATATGAAATACAAAAGCAGATGATAATGCATGCAATAAAAAGTAATTCTCTACTGTACAGCCAATAGAGAACATCAGTACATTAGACATGTTTTTAATCAAAAACAGGACGGCTTCCCATCCAGGTGGGCCTTAATGCAAACCATACTAAATACAGAGCAGCCGTGCTTACAGTACTTACAGATGAAGCTGCATCAGTTATGTAATATATATGCTTACTGCCGTGACACAGACTACTTTCATTTGCTTTCTCCCAAAACCCAACCCCGCACTCCCAAACCCCATTCCACACTCCCACTCTCCACTGCACACTCCCAAACCACACTCCGCACTCCCAAACCCCATTCCACACTCCCACTCTCCACTGCACACTCCCAAACCACACTCCGCACTCCCAAACCCCATTCCCAAACCCCACTCCCAATCCCATTCTACACTCCCAATCCCATTCTACACTCCCAAACCCCACTCTCCCAAACCGCATTCCCAAACCCCACTCCGCACTCCCAAACCGCATTCCCAAACCCCACTCCACTCCAAAACCCCACTCCACATTCCCAAACCCCATTCCACACCCCATACTCCCAAAAGCTGTTAATTTTTTTCCACCTTTTCACCCGTTCAGAGACATATAGAGAGAACATGTGCACTATTTTCACAGGTAGACACAGGTAAATCCACACAGAGTGATACGTCCCTTCAGGCAGTCTCTACATCAGCTGCCAGCCCAGTAACATCAGTACAGTTCACTCAACTGCTTAACCTTTAGCATGTTTTACATTAGCAGATGTGGGTTTTATTTTTACATAGCTGCATACACCAGTGGAATTTCATGGCATCCTTACCAGCCAACAGTAACTGTGACTGGGAATAACTTTGACTCATTATACTAATCATAAAAATTAATCATTACACACAGGCTGTTATTTACTTTTGAGCCCCGGCCAACAGAACGGAAGCCATGGCTCCCCAAGGCTGCTTAGTCACTTTAGCAGAATGTTGTTAATGTCCCCCCCCAAAAAAAAGAGTTAACAGGAGCAATCCTTGAACGGGAGAAAATGCATAATTTCTAGAGTAAAAAAAAAAAAAAAGGTGCATTTTATGCAAGAGAGGTGGGATGCAAGAGAGATCCTTTACTTCCAACACACACTAACTGATCGTCCCTCGGTCATACTGTATATATGGGGATCCCACACACAGTGAAATGTCCAGTGTTCATTTAACAGTGTTAATGCAGTACTTATGAGTCCCATTGAACATTGAACATTTTACTGTGCAGTTATAGCCTCCTGACACCGGGGCAGAACAAAAAAATTTAAGCATGAAACATTTTTTTGACATAACACAAGTGCCTGGGATGACAAAAACATGTTGCGGTGAAAATATTTTCAAAAATATTTTTTATTTTATTTCTATTGAATGTGCCTTGCAGTAGGTAGGTTTCAGCACAGTAGAATATATATCGGCTCTCGAGATTAAGACCAGAGACTCATGTCCCTTACAGGGGACAAAAATGAACTGGTGGGTCTTAGGAGGATATGGTGAAATACAGGCATGTTGCCGACATGGCAGAGACTGAACTGCACTCAACCTCCTCCCTCTTTCATTCTCCTCCCTCTTTCATTCTTCTCCTCCTCCTGTCTGTTCTTCTTTTCGCAGTGACAAGTGTACAAACATGAAGCAGCACGTCGCTTACTCTGACATTTTGTTTTATTTAGAAACTCAAATCTTGAAATGATGACCCCAACAACCCCACCCCACCCCACCCTGCCCCGCCCACGTCTAAAATCACGTTTAATCTTTAGACGGCCATCCTGGTCCCCATCTCATATTTAAAATGAAAGGTTTGTGTGTTTACGTGTGTCAGAATGAGGTCTCACTACCGTTTCTGTTTATCTTTCTGGTCTCCCAGCGGTTTCTCTTTTTCCAGGGAAAAGGGGATTCCAGCAGTTTCTCCAGCTGCATTAAGCGGCTTTTTTTTCCCTGTGTAATGAACGGAATGACACACGTCAGAATACCGGGTCAGGGGGGTGTAAGAACAGCCTATGAATATGAATATTAAGATTCATAAAATCTGATCATCAGATATGGCACTTGAATGATGCTGT
>CM056381.1:3435372-3487872 GCA_029718625.1 Synaphobranchus kaupii | reverse complement strand
ATTCTGGTCGGAGCGCATTTAACATGCTAGACAGAAAATTGTTTTTTAATGCTACCACGGCCTCCCACAAAATGTGGCCTTACCAGCAAACGTCCTCTTGCATGACTTTCAAAGGGTATGCTTTAAATATGAAAAAGAACTCGGTGCTCCCGACTTTGAGAGAATAGAAAAGAAAATCACATCCTTGCGTATGGTAGAAGAGTTAAGCGTATTTACTTTGCGTCCACCCCGTCAAACACACCAACCTTATTTTCAACCACCACATTACAGAGGCGTTGCTGGCGTTACGGAGCGTTTAATATATATCCTACAGTTATGCCGTTCCTTTAAGATTTGTTTTTATCTTGGAATTTCTATGTTGAAATGAATAATATCCGAATTGATTATACGGAAAAAACTGATAGCCTAAATGTGACGCCATATAAAATGAAGTTTTAGCAATAAGTAATATTTGATCGCTCAAAATGCACTGTGAAATGTTCTTTGTTCATTTAACTCTGATAGAGTCCAATTGAAATTGAATTTTACTCTATCAAAATAAAATTAACGATATTTTAATATTTGTGTTGCATAAATGGACGGTTAGGAACACTTCGCGAGACACAATGGTGTGCATGACTTATATAGGCTATAGGCTCAGGCATGTTTCCTTTGAGAGCAAAGGGCTGTTTTGTCTATAGTCTTAAGTAATATTGTATACATTCTTGAAAATTATACACCACAAATGAAATAAAAATAACCAATTTTAAACCAATGTCAAAACTCTATATTCGGATCCCCCTCCGCATTATTATTACAGACAGCTTAGAATTGGGGTGTCCCAGTGGCCCGTTGTAAAATAATTTCAGTGTGCCAACTAAAACGACATAAAAATGCACCAAAAAAAGTGAAAAGACTCGAGCAGACAAAGTCGCCGTTGTTTCGTCTATTGTTAACGGCAAGATGTTGGTCTCAGTTCTATACAATGGCTTGTTTTTAAAACAGACGTTAAGTTGTTCATCGGCCTTTTGTAGTCTTGCATTTCGAAATACACGATGACGAGTTTTATGTGCACGTGTTCTCAGGTTGTGTCCTCGGTGCCCCCCGGCTGGAGTCAGGCGGTTATCGTTACACGGCATCCTATAGGCCTATACGAGTTATTCACTTTAACGTCGCTCACTGCAAGTCAACGTACATCCATACACGCTCCAATCCAGCACCTGAGACGGTGACCAACCATAGCCTATGTGATTAGGCTATATGCTTCGCACATTTCTTCCCACCGCTTAAAATGTAATGCGGGGTTGCGAACTGACCGTAAATGAGTCATGACCCCTTCGTAGTCTGCAAGCATCACTTTCAACATTTCGAAGACTTAGGACCAGCTTTGCAAAAATGGGCCCAACTTGTGATAACCGTCGCCACAATGACAGGCTGCACTCCTTTAATTGCCGTCTCGAGATGTGCCATGCCACAAGGGAAAACCGAGCGCGAATGACCAGAACTGCTGTCGCAACGAGAAGCGACTTGATGCGTCACACATTCGACTAGCTTTAGATACACAGCAGCGCGCGAGAGCCGCGAACACAAACCGTGGCTGTCCTCACCCCCCCCCCCCCCCCCGCGAGAGTTTTCTGCATCACCGAAATCAAGCCGAGTGTGGGTGTGACAAAAAAAAATGCTTTTTTGAAAGCCAAGGTTTTTTTTATCGCCCACCAAAGCCCACACGTTGAAACAAATGCAGTGTCTGAACACTGAGTTATGTAGAGTGAACATATAGGTTATGCATAGGTGCCCCCCTCCTCCACCCACCCCCAACTTTATAAGTAGGCTAGACAATAATAAAACAAATTCTGACCAAAACCTTGAAACCAATCGCCTAAGACTCGTCATAGACACTCGTGTTTGAACTCCAGAGCTGGCTATCGTGGCGTGTTTACCGTGGACCCGCGCCTTGCTTAATATGAAGAGGGGGGAAAGATAACGCATAATTTTCAACGGTCAGCCACCAAACCAAAATATTCTTTTAAAAAATAATTCCATTGTAGTTTCATCCAAAAAACACACTTGCCAATTTTAAAATTTGATGCAATCTAAATTTTATGGGCTATTTTTAAATTTGTGTTTAGCTTGAAATAATGCCACTGGGTATTAAATATTTCCCCTTGCTCCTAAAAAGGTCAGTTTTATTTTCCATCTCAAAGCTGAAGCTTTGAGCTTTCCATAGTAAAAAAAAAGCAGGAAAAAAAACGTTTCAATACCACAAGAAAGGACATGGAAGTCACAAAACGAAGTAGAACCTGCTATTAGGCTCAAAAAGAAAATATGTATTTTCATTAAGACTCTGCCCATACTAAACAGGTCACGACTCTGCACATTCACCAGCTATTACGTCTGCGAGTATTACGTTTCCCCTACAAAAGGGCATTGGGAAACGGTTTAGGTAAAGTTAATTACAGCATGTTTTCTCGGCTCATTCTCTAGCCATTTCTCTTGCTTTTATCTCCGCTTTCCGCTGGTTTGATTTCCACTGACATGAAGCTTGGGCCGCCTTGACGGATAATTTACACTCGCACCAAGAAATACAGCAGCCAGCAGCAGTAGCTGATTTTCAAGCGGTGTTTGTTTCCAATAAAAGCACGTTAAGTCCCTGACAACCGCAGGATAAACTACCTTGGCGTTTTTACAGCTGTGCTCTATAGAATTAGAGCGCTGTACCTGCCGTTCCTTTAACCGTGTAGGCCCACAACATTAACCTATGCTGCACATTATGGCCAGCCAGGAGGGGACATGGCAGGAGAGCAGCATAGCACACATGTTTAATACATAGTAAATGTTGTCTGCAATGCATTATTTACGATTTAAGTATATAAGCCCTAAAATAGCTAAACATGTAGCCTATTTGAAACAAAGTGCATTTAAATGAGTACGGTAAATAACAAATAGATACATGTTTAAGGGGTAGGCTATTTCGCCTTCTGGCGATAAAATTATTTGAACTTAATTTTATCTTTTTTTTTATACCAGTTCCTTAGGTTATGATGTGATTTTTTGATATTGTAGAGGTGCCCACTAATTAGGCAAAGCTGTGATATCAGATTATACTGATTTTCTGTGAACATTACTGATTCTTGTTAACTTTGTCTGGAACATATATAGGAAGCTAAAAATGGATTGTGTGCAAACAACACAGCACACTATAGCCTAATTGTAATTCAATGGACAAACGATTATATCCAGACTGACGCCAAATTTAAAAAATGTGACAGCGAGGGAAATCATCGATGACGTCATAGACGCTTTGCGAAAAGGCTGTAAGCACAATTATTGTCCGCTAAATACACTCTCGGGCATAGACTGATGCTAACCAGCGGAGTCCTCGTAACACCTACTGTATAATAATAATAATAATAAAACAACAGGCACAAGAGCAATAAAAAACACAACAACCGCAACAGACCTGCATAATTTCGTTCACTATCCTGAAAGGAAACAGCCCACCGTGAAGTCAAAACGCAGGGTCCGATCGCACACTATTGAAGTGTAATATCAACGGAAGCCAGCAATAATGTTTTTTTAAGTTAAATGCGCTTTAATGCATGTGTGGTCCAGTGTGGTTAGAGTGTATTTGGCAGCACGGGGTGTTTTTTTTCGGACCCGGAGCCGCAGCGTGAGCGCAGCCCACTCTCCTGTCTCACCTGACACCCTCCCGCGGCCGCTGCCCTCGTTGGACCACCGGGGCGCAACCGGGGTCGCGGCGGACAAGGGGCCACCATCAGTGCGCGCTCCACCTGGGCAGCGCGAGGCGCTCAAAAGCAGAGAACACCAACAGAATTCGATGGTTCTGCTACAATATTGTATATTTTATGCAACGCGTGTGTGTGTGTTTGTCGATACATTCAGCGTATGTATGAGGCCAAAGAGTTGCTATCACAGGTTTGATGCCATGGGTGTGTTCATACTGGGTAAATATTTATTGAATGTGCAGCCAAGCCAGATGTTTTTATTTTATTTATTAAACTGACCACAGGAAGGGATGGGGTATATTGAACACACTTTTAGAATGCATATCTGTAATGTGGATAATTTCATACTAATAAAATGTTTTTTGACATGCAATTCAGATGGACTTATGAAGTTCGCTGTGGTGATTGTAATAAGACTAGACCCAGTACCATGTTTGTACCATGAGGTTGCTTCACTTAATTCGTAAGTTACTGCATTATACCTGTTATAATATATGATATATATATATATATATATATATATATATATATATATATATATATATATATATAATATGATATATATAGGCCTATACATAATATATAATTATGATTTCCCCAATACTGTCTGTACACATTAATTTAACAAATACAGGCAATATTTATGGATGTATCATGAAACTGCTTGATTGCCAAGTGGCCCCAGCCACACGCCACAACCTGGCAACAGATTAGAAAGCATTTAAAAACATTTACTGGCTTGGAAATACAAAATTATACGAAAGCTGCTGATCTTCACAAAGGCTAAGATTGATGTAGGCGGGTGGACGACGGGTAGCCTACGCTACCTATATTTGTTAAAATGGAAAATATTGATTAATGTAACATTTCCAATCTATCATCATTGCTGTAGTAATATAAATATGAATATTGTTTTACTCGGGCACAAGTTTATGCAATAGTTTATTAAATAGGTCATCGAGAGCATTACATTACGGGTGAAGTGATTCCTCTTAAGGCATAGCCACATCCCTCTACTGCCACTTGAGCCGAGTTTTCCATAACATTTATAACCATCCCTTAAAAGAGAGAAACTTTAGAGGAAAGGGTGGAAAAGTCCTTTTTAAAGCCCCGTTCTCCGTGGGTTCTCTGAAGGAGTGATTAAAACGGAAAACTTTCTAAAAATTCTGTTTGTTTTAGAGCCTGTAATTATGACCGTTAAAACGCTAGCGTTTGCAGCTTCGCGAGATTCTCATTCCAAGCGAGATGCTCACAGCGCGTGTGGATCGCGAAAAAATGAGTTCATAAACTGCAGGGGACGAGAGGGAAACGGCAAAAAGCGATTTTATATCATAAGAAACTTCCTGGTTAAATAAAAATAAAATAACACCACAGCGCTGAGGCACTGCAGTTCGCCAGATTAACTGCAGACACACGACAGGAGAGGATGCTATAGGATTTTAAATATTTCGTTTCTCTAACCTGGCCTTGAAAATAACTTTATTGAAATATGTTTGAAACATGGTTATACTTAATGATATATATTTAACATTTCCCCAGAAGCAGGAGGACAGTGTGTGTGTGTGTGTGTGTGTGTGTGTGTGTGAGAGAGAGAGAGGAGAGAAGAGAGAGAGAGAGAGAGAGAGAGAGAGAGGAGAGAGAGAGGAGAGAGAGGAGGAGAGAGAGAGAGAGAGAGAGAGAGAGAGGAGAGGAGAGAGAGAGAGAGAGAGAAGGCACAGTATATTGTCTCTCCAACCAGCTAAAGACTTAAAGACTGTAACCCATTCAGCTGGTGGGTATAGATCCCGTATGATTTCTGCCATCTCACACACACGCGCGCACACACACGCTCACACCACACACACACGGGTTCACTTATCAGGCTAAATTGGCGGATTGGCGGTGGGCAGTCTCATAGCTAGTGGGGCCAGTGATGAGACAGTCTCACACACAGTGGATTTCGCAGCGACAAAACGCTCAAAGCAGAGCGAATGAAAGCGTAATTATTTAATGGCTCCGTGGTGTGGGGTTTTAGGCCTTTTCAGGCCACAGACGCAATGATCATTTCAGGCTTTCTGGGCACACGAAAGACCAAATATCATCGCTGCCGTATTCAATTTCGCACGAGCGGGTTCGGCTGCTGACCGTCTCATAATCAAGATACCGTTGGCAGAAAAAGAGCAGCAGATAATAAACAGTGTTTTTAAAACGTGTTACAAACGTGTTACAAACGTTACTCCACCACCACACACACCACTGCATGTGTGGCATTACAAACCGAATTGGGGGGGCGGGGGGGAGGTGTGGCATTCTCTTGTAAAATATGTAAAATATGTACCGGTAAAGGCGATTGTCATTCAGCAGCAGACCAGAAAACCCCACAGACACACGCACACGCATAGACACACACACACACACACACACACACACACATGCACACACACACATGCACACATGCGCACACAACACACACACGCACAAACACAAATACAGGCACCCACACATACACAACACACCCCACGCAACATGCGCACACACACATACAAACAAAGGCAGCCGCACATACACACACACACACACACACACACACCCCTGGCATTAAAGGCTTTTGAAATAATCCCAGTGCTCCAACTGTCAGCAGCAGCTAATCCCTCTACTCCAATAGGACCAGACATGGATTTAAAAAATGTAAATATATTCAACATTCCCCGAATTCCAGTTTTACCGTTCCACCCTTAATACCTGCATATCATAACATCCACCCATGTATCTAGAGGACGTGCTGCTGACCTGCTGTAAAAGGGAGAGAGGGAGGGAGAGAGAGAGACTGACAAATCAGAGAGAGAGAGAGTGTATGTGTGAGAGACTGACAAATCACAGCTCTTAATTCTCACTCGGCCCACCCAGGAGAGAGAACACTTTGAGGAAGGAAGTGTTGAAACGGAGGAGGCCAGGTCAGACCTGACTAAAGTCTTTCAACAGGAATAACCCCCCCCCCCCCCCCCCCCCCCCCCCTCTCTCCAGCCTCAGCCTGAGCCAATTACACGGCACAGCCCTCATCTCTGTCAGCCAATCACAGCGCAGAGGCCCCAAATCAGCAGCCAACTGCAGTGCAGAGCCCACCACTGAGACAGCCAATTACAGTACAGAGACCTCCATCCAGGCAGCCAATTACAGCACAAAGACTTCCATCCAGTCAGCCAATTAAAGTACAGAAACTTCATTCAGTCTGTCAAGCAGCCCCAACCACAATGAGTAACAGAAGTCGTACAGAAAGAGAGAGAGAGAGAGAGCAGAGAGCGAGAAAGTTAGATAGAGAAAGAGTCAGAGAGAGAGAGAGAGAGAGAGAGAGTTAGAGCTGAAAGGAAAACTATCACCAGTGAAATATGCAGCAGAGGCAGACTGCAGAAGAGACTGAGAGGTGATTGGGAGTCGGACACCGGTGCTGTCTGGAAAACCTCTCCTCACGTTGGGAGTATACCATCACCCCCAGACACTGGAACAGCCAGAGGCCAGGGGTTTACACAGAGAGAGGGTGAGAGAGGGGGAGATAGAGAGAGTGAGTAAGAGAGGGACAGAGAGAGAGAGAAAGACAGAGCCCTGCTCTCCATATGTTCCTCAGTGAGTCAGACTGCTCTTCACTCCGCTCGTCTCAGTCCTAGTGAGTCACTGATATTCATAAAAATAAAAATAAAAGAAAGAAAAAAGAAAGAAAAGAAAGGGTTGCATCCCCGTGGATGACAGAAGCCGGGGTGCCACAAGCCTTTGAGACGCACCGAGGAGCCACACGGACTGGGGAGGGGGGGAGGGGAGGGGAGGCGGGGGGGTGGGTACAGCCCACTTAACTCCCGTGCTCTGATGTCACGGACACATGACCCAGTGCTCTCCAGTAACAGCGTGCGAGGGAGAAAAAAGGGCTGTTTAAAGTCTATGCCGTCTGGAGGGTGAGAAAGCTTCACTCAATCCCTACAAACAACCACAGAACCACAGGCTCCTCTCTGCAAGGCCACGAGAGAGAGAGAGAGAGAGAGAGAGAGAGAGGAGAGAGAGGAGGAGAGGAAAAGACAGAAGAGCGGAGTGGAGAGGAGAGGAGGGAAGCGGCAAGCAGGACGACTCCGGCGTGTAAATGGTTAATCCACACGGGTCAGCTTCAGCCAGAGGGACCGAGCGGGTCGGTAAGTGCACGCCACACGCCAAACCACACGCATCCACCCAAAATACAGCGCTCCTTCCAACATTTACACACATGTTCATTTTATAACTTTTTTTTTACCCATGGCTCTTTAACACAAAATTCAGCACTTAAGCTCGTTACTTGCGGCCTAACAAAACGTTGATATGAAATATGAAATATGAAATAGCACTACTGCAGTACGGTCGCCCTGACATGGTGCATGTCCTCAGTTTAGGACTGGTCAAAGGGTCGGTCAAACCGCAGGAGGGAGATCAGCGCTGGGGAAGGATAACAGACCCACCATGGCATCCAACAGCCTCTTCAGCTCAGTCACTCCTTGCCAGCAAAAATTTCTTCTGGGGTGAGTCTCCTCACGGAATATTCCTCTTTTTTTATTTTAAAGAAGTTGAGCGAAAGTCTGTGAGGTTTCCTCGGCTCTAGACTCGTGGTCCACGCAGCCGGTGAAACGTGCAGGTCCACAGACAAGTTTTTGATCTTATCTCACGTGGAGGTTAAAATAAAAATTTTTTTTTTTTTTTAAAAACCTCCAGAAAATGGTAATGTTTTTTAATGTTTAGGTTTGCAAACATAGCCCAGGACTGACATGTTTGTACAGTGTGTGCCTGCATTTGTGGACAGAGGAAAGGCACGTAGAGCGAGATTCTGAATGACTGTAAACACTCCCTCTCGGGCAACTTTACACACTCGCATTAAAACAAGATGTGCAAAAGCCGGTGCCAATCGCAGTCCAGGAATTCTTTGATATTTTTTCGGCTGGAGGATTTGTGGGTACACAGTTAGGCTGACATGGTGGGGGTCAACTGCACCCCAAAACGGCAAGACCACCTAAACGTGCACATGGGCTGCGCCGTGTCGTGGAAATAACCAAAATATTTAAGCCAGCACCAACTTCTGCCCACGTGCAATATGCTTTCAAAATCAGCCAGATGGGTGTATTTTTGTTTTGTTTTACATTTAAATACCAGGTCAGTTTTGATCTCTGCTTTTACAAGTAAGAGCAGGAAGCAGGCGTTGGAAATGAAATGAGTTTTGTTAGATTTGTTAGGGCGGCTCTTGAGGAAAACCTCAGCATGGAGTAAAAGGCTGTTTGTGTGACGAGGAACGGGAATAAACATTTCTTTAAAATATATATCAGCCAATTGCTTGGAACGGCCAGGGGCGCATGAAAATGGAGTAAAACTTAAAATAATTACAAGATGTGGCAGGATTATCACAATGGACTGTTTTCATTTGAGATTCTAGTTGAACAAATGGGCAAAACCAGGTAAAATGTTAAGTCAACTGGAAAGAAATAAACCCCCAACCACATGAAAATAACCCTGCTCTCTGACTGTTTTTAAAGCTTAAATAGCATAAAACTGAACGCAGACCATTAGTCAGCTAAAGGCACATTTCCCTGACCGTAATGGAGAAGAGGCTTGATCATACTGTGCCTCACTCAATCCTCCACTGGATCAAAGCAGCCAGCATGGATTTCACTCACTGAGATGTCAGAAGGCCTTACAGATCCTCTATATTCATTAAAATATTGGGGTAATATTCATTCATAAATACAGAGAGAGTAAATATGTTTCTATAGATTTTGGAGTAGTGTACTTTCATAGATGCACAGTAGAATAATGTTTCTATAGATACAGAAAGACTGTATGTTGCTATAAATATGGTGCGGTGGTATGTTTCTATAGATACCGCAAGATGGTATGTTTCTATGGATACGGTGATGTTGCGTGTTCCTATAGATACAGTGAGGTGGCACGTTTCTGTGGATACAGTGAAGGGGTATGTTTCTATGGATACGGAGAGGTTGCATGTTCCTATAGATAGGGCAAAGCGGTACGTTTCTGTGGATACAGCGTAGGGGTATGTTTCTATGGATACGGTGAGGTTGCGTGTTCCTACAGATAGGGCGAAGTGGTATGCTTCTGTAGATACAGTGAGGTTGTACACTCTCAGAAATAAAGTTACAGTGGAGGCACATTTTTGTTCTTTAAGGAACAAATTTCCCAAATGTACCCTGAAAGTACAGTAGTGTTCTATATCGGTACTAATAAGTATCTTTTGCAAGCAAAAAAGGAACAAAGTAATTATGTATTGCTGGCTAGGGGTACAATTTTATGTACCTATGTGGTACCACCCCAGTGACAAGCATTTCTACCTTTTTAGGCACTTTTTCTTACCTTTTTATTTTCTGAGTGTCTCCATCTATGGATAAGTCCAGGTGGTACGTTTCTATGGATACGGTGAGGTAATATGCTTCATTAGATACGGCTGACACTGTGAACGTTGTCCTTTCTGACACTGCAACAGGACAGGAATTACATGTGAATATTACCATAAAAACAATAAATAAAATACATAGAACTCCAAATATCATACCATTCCTCCGTATATTACAAACATTCAAACATTCAAAATGATTTATGTAAAATACATCTAAAGATAATCTACAGCTGTGCCACCGCATTTGCATTGTCCTAAAAAAGAGTTTCACGTGTGCCTGTTCTGGTAAAGTCTAAAATTTGCACAGCTTACAATTTATTTTTTAAAAGGTTTGTTTTAAAAGGTTCTATTTTCAATTTCTGGCTCTGGATTTTTTCTTCTTTTATTTAATGAATCAAAGTTCCAATTACACACATACCTGCGGTACCTTAGTTCCACAATGGCGCGAGTAGCATATTTCAAAGCAAAGGAACAAAGCGGTTTTCGGCAATGGATACAAGGCATTATCATGTTAACATCAGACTCCAGAGTGTCGCCAGGGGCAACAGCAGAAAGGAAAGATGGGCCTAGAGACATAAAGCCCCGTCCCTCGAAACGAAAACCCCGCTTTATGGCCAGAGAAAAGGGAGCACAGATGTTAGCCAGCCGCCCTGGCATTGTCAGCCACCCTTAATCAACTGCAAACGCGTTCTAACGCTCCGCCGTACACATGCTTCTCATTTTAGAACTTAGGTGGTCGGAACCGAAAAGCATCGGCCTGAATATGGCGGGTTAATTTGTTTAATTTGCTACCACAACTCCACTCTGTAAAAGAAAAACAAAAAAGCCCTGGGAAACGTGACCTGTGCTCCCAGGTTATGAAAAAACAAAACAAAACAAGTTTGACACACTTTCCAGTAAAGGCTCAACGCTAATGAAACATTAGCATTTTATTTAAATTTACAACAGGTCACCTAAGCAAAAGGCGAACACTGGTTAAACCCCATTTCCATGCTATGTTCCAAACTTTACACATGATCATGACCTGTCATTATATTTAAATATCAGTCAGGACAGAATACTCGCACCTGGAATATTAAAATCCTGTCATGATAAATAAAAATAATATATAACAATAATATTCAACAATCATGATGAATTTGTCTTTCATACATACAGTAAAACGAAACGATGAATAAATCGATAATGAAGCATAAATATCAATCATGACAACTTAGTCAGTCAGGATAAACAAATCAATCACGATTTCTGAATATCAGTCATTATAAATAAATGTTAGGATAGACAACTTAATCGGAATTTGTGAAGATAAATCGTGATGTTAAGACACAGTCGTGCTTGCAATGTCAGTCTCCTGAAACAAGGTAATATCATGCTATCTCCGTGACCTCCTTACCAAATAACATTGCTGGGTTTCCAGATCACTGCTTTTGGGCAATCTATCATTTGCTTTTAAGTAGTACAAACTAGAAAGATTAATTGTACTTAATTTGCTTTTAAAAAGTACAAAAACTAGTGTGCGCGTGCCATCTTTGTCCCTACATATCAAATCAGAGTTGATGTGGCCAAACAATCGATCAGGTTTGGTGTACAGAATGTGAAATATAACATGAAATATAACATGAAACATAACATGGTGGATCTGTTTTTCCCCCCAAAGAAACCATGGTAGGAACCAGGCTCAAGTGGGGAATGATGTGATTAGCAGGCTACAGAGATATAGAATGTGTTGGATGTGATTAGCAGGCTACAGAGATATAGAATGTGTTGGATGTGATTAGCAGGCTACAGAGATATAGAATGTGTTGGATGTGATTAGCAGGCTACAGAGATATAGAATGTGTTGGATGTGATTAGCAGGCTATAAAGATATAGAATGTGTTGGATGGGATTAGAAGGCTATAGAGATATAGAATGTGTTGGATGTGATTAGCAGGCTATAAAGATATAGAATGTGTTGGATGGGATTAGAAGGCTATAGAGATATAGAATGTGTTGGATGTGATTAGCAGGCTATAAAGATATAGAATGTGTTGGATGTGATTAGCAGGTTATAGAGATATAGAATGTGTTGGATGGGATTAGAAGGCTATAGAGATATAGAATGTGTTGGATGTGATTAGCAGGTTATAGAGATATAGAATGTGTTGGATGGGATTAGAAGGCTATAGAGATATAGAATGTGTTGGATGTGATTAGCAGGCTACAGAGATATAGAATGTGTTGGATGTGATTAGCAGGCTACAGAGATATAGAATGTGTTGGATGTGATTAGCAGGTTATAGAGATATAGAATGTGTTGGATGTGATTCGCAGGCCATGGAGATATAGAATATGTTGGATGGGATTAGAAGGCTATAAAGATATAAAAATGTGTTGGATGTGATTAGCAGGCCATGGAGATATAGAATGTGTTGGATGTGATTAGCAGGTTATAGAGATATAGAATATGTTGGATGTGATTAGCAGGCTATAGAGCTATAGAACGTATTGGATGCGATTACCCGGTTGCCATGTCGACAGTAGAGAGTGTAGTAATGTGGTCCATGTGCTGTGTTCACAGTTGCAGGTTAGCATAGCATCACTGCTGCCGGCTGCACTTCCCTCCCCGGTCCTCTAATCATGCGCCCCGCAATTAAGCCCCGATGCAGCTCTGATCCCCCAGGAAACAGAGGGGAGAAGCCTGGGAAGGATGCTATCTGATTAAAGCCCTGATTCAGGGAGTCCCCCACCCTCTCCCCGGCTAAATAATCTGAGATGGAAACACAATATTTATTTCCAAAGGGGGATGACTGCATCGCAACCCCATCTTGTGTGTAAATAATGCCCCCAGAGCTGCTGGGAACTGGGGTGTGTAAATGCTCCCAGAGCTTCAGGGCACTGGTGTGTGTAAATGCCCCTGGGCTGCTGCCCACTAGTGTGTGTAAATGCCCCAGGGCACTGGAGTGTGTAAATGCCCCCTCAGCTCGTCACCATGTCGGAGAGTGCATAGCGTAGCGTTCCGACAAACGGAAACGCACACTTCGCCTTCTCCCTCCTACATTTTAAAACGTGGACCTCTCGGACAGTCTGTATGCTCCCTCCCCAAACGTCCAGAACTTCCCAGGAATTAGGTTGCACAACAGTTGGAGGGAAAGGGATTGTGAACTTGGAAGAGTTTCTATCAACAGGGACCAAGCAGGGAGGATTTGCTGACGGATTTAAAAATTCACACAAAATGCACTCTCCGCATTTTTGTAAAATGTTTTTTTTAGTTTTCTCTCACTGTAAGAGGAATGGGAAATGTGCACAAAGTAGTATGAAAAGACCTGGGCTGGACTGTGTGATGAAATGTACCCTAAGAAGAGATCCCTGTAATCTCCCTAAATCAGACTCTCAAATCTGATAAGACACCAATAAGCCGTCTGTGTCGTCAGGACTTAAGGACAATTATTTTCGTTAAACAGCTCAGTAAGTCGGGCCACTTAAAATCTAATAGCAAATCTTAAAACTTGAAGGAGCGAAGCGGTTGCTTCCTGCCATTTTCAAAACAGAAGATGAACCTTCTGAAAAGTAGGAGACAATTTTATGAAATTTTTAAATCCTTAAATCCAACTGTAACCTAGCGTGTCGTCCACCGTATTCGCACAAGCGGTTTCTTTGACATTATCAAAAATTGATTTAGTCATTTAGGATAAATAAAATATGCTTGAGCTTTACTGCCGGTGAGTGTAAGAGGAAGCGGGATGGAGAGAAGGAGAGAAATAAAGAGATAGGGAGAAAGAGAGAAATAGAGATAGGGAGAGAGAGAGAGAGAAAGAGAGAGAGATAGAGAAGGAGAGAGAAAAAAAGGGAAAGAGAGAGAAAAAAAAGTGTGAGAGAGAAAACACTAATAATTCTACGAGCACTTAGATCAGGCCACCTCCAGGGTGAAATATCTGCAGTTGAACCGAGTCGCTGTTTGGATGCTGCATTACCCAGCAGCCCCGGAGCTGACGGGACAACCAAACAAGGGCTACCTGTTCTGCCCAGCGCAGGAAAACGGCAACACCCCCCCCCCCCCCAATATTGATTTAACCTCGACTGGAATGCCAAACATCCTCAAACAGAGAGTATAACTTTAAAATATTTATAATGGGAACTAAAACAAAACGTGTTGTGCTGAGAAGAGCGTTATACCACCGAAAGAAAAATCAAAATGAGTGTGTTACAGCAGAAACTACCCACAACTCCATCACAACCATGATACAGAGGAGGAGAGAGGGAGGGGGGAGAGAGAGGAAGAGAGAGAGAGAAGGCAGAAAGAGTGGAAGAGAGAGAGAAATCATGTGACCAAGACTGCTCTTTAAGGCAAGTTTCTTGGGGGGCTATGTGGGAAAGCAGACACCTTGTGACATTTTTTTTTTTAGTATCGCAAATTAAATGTTTTGGAATAGCAACACTATTTATTTATTTATATTTAAATATCGGCAGCGAATCACTTCAAACCACTTTCCTGTCCTTTGGACGGAATCTCCACAGTCTCAGTGCGGTCTCGGCGGTTCATAAAACCATGTGCATAAGACTCGCTTCAACTCGGAGTCCTTCATTCATTTTACTCAACGGGACATAGTTCAATATGGTGCAGCTACGGTGTGTGTGTGTGTGTGTGCGTCTGTGAAAGAGACTCAATTCTGTTGACAAACGGACAAAAGATTAACTACAGTGTGTAACAGAGACATTGGGCCGTAGTCAGACGTGTAAAGTTTGAGCGGTTTTCCATGCGTTTACATTAGCTACAAGCACAGGATCACTCTACAATTTGGGCCTTTGTTCTTGCGGCTCTACAGTATATATGCTTATCTACCTGCACACAGGTGTCCCCTCCAGCACTTTAACACACGTCACGCCAGGGATTCTGATCCCGGACGAGCACCATGGCGACAGTATCCATGACAAATGGGACTGACACTCTGATTAATGCGCTGACACATACAACACCTGAGATACAGCCCACCCTCACGCCTGAGAACCTGAGCAGGTACAGCGAGAGAGAGAGAGAGAGAGAGAGCGGGAGGGAGAGAGAGAGAGAGAGACAGAGAGGGAGGGAGAGAGAGAGAGAGAGAGCGGGAGGGAGAGAGTGAGAGAGAGAGAGAGAGCAGGAGGGAGAGAGAGAGAAACAGGGAGAGAGGGAGGGAGGGAGAGAGAGAGAGAGAGAGATGACAGCACAGAGAGGATGAGTGACAGGACCGTGTCAGGATACCTGTTAGCCATTTCCTAATTTGATCATATTACCTGTCCCCCCAGCCTCCCCCGTTCCCGGAACGACAAAGGTGTTCACTGCCATAGATCATGTGCCCAGCTGAAAGAAATCAGTGAATGGAGACAACCTCTCGCCCCCTCTAACACCCACACACCCATTTCAATGCAACCTGAGAGCATGGCCGACAGTGCATGTAAAACACACACACACACACACACACACACAGACACCTGTATCATCTGTCTGAAATTCTGGAGAGTGAGCACGTGCTCGCTACAAACAGCGCTCAGGCAACACTGTTCAGGCTTTAATGGTCAGATAACATTCTGACGGTAATGCTCTGGTTGTAAAGTTCTGACGGTAATGCTCTGGTTGTAAAATTCTGACGGTAATGCTCTGGTTGTAAAATTCTGACGGTAATGCTCTGGTTGTAAAGTTCTGACGGTAATGCTCTGGTTGTAAAATTCTGACGGTAATGTTCTGGTTGTAAAGTTCTGACGGTAACGCTCTAGTTGTAAAATTCTGACAGTAATGTTCCGGTTGTAAAATTCTGACGGTAATATTCTGGTTGTAAAGTTCTGACGGTAATACTCGGGATGTAAAATTCTGACAGTAATGTTCCAGTTATGAAATTCTGACAATAATGTTCCGGTTGTAAAGTTCTGACAGTAATGTTACAGTTGTAAAGTTCTGACGGTAATGCTCGGGTTGTAAAATTCTGACAGTAATGTTCCAGTTATGAAATTCTGACAGTAATGTCCTGGTTGTAAAATTCTGACGGTAATATTCTGGTTGTAAAGTTCTGACGGTAATGCTCGGGTTGTAAAATTCTGACAGTAATGTTCCAGTTATGAAATTCTGACAGTAATGTTACAGTTGTAAAGTTCTGACAGTAATGTTCCGGTTGTAAGGATCTGACAGTAATCTTCCAGTTGTAAAGTTCTGACAGTAATGTTACAGTTGTAAAGTTCTGACAGTAATGTTCCGGTTGTAAGGTTCTGACAGTAATCTTCCAGTTGTAAAGTTCTGACAGTAATCTTCCAGTTGTAAAGTTCTGACAAGAGCTCTGACGGTAAAGTTTCTGCTGTACCCTCAGTATCTGGTATCTTTGTTCCCGAGTGATGCTTTATAAGTGAGTCACACTGAGCAGAAGATCACAGCTCCAACGTGTGTGTCCGGCTTTATTGTCCTGTGTGTGAGCAGGGTTTTCACATTAGCTTGCTGTTACTTCTCCACTATCTTAGTGTGACTCACTCTACCGGGAATAGGGCAGCTGCTCATTAGATGTCAAATAAAGAAACTGTTGCAGAATTAATAGGCTGGTGATCCCATAGGAACCAGAAGGACACTATAAACCTCTCCTTTTCAGTTTTGCCCACGTCAAGGGCTTTTACACCTCCAGAAATGGCTTTAAACTTCAATGGGATCTTGGCTTAAAAAACTAAATAAAAGTCATGATTCAGTGCTTTTAAGAGTTTTTCTCAGGCGACTCCTGTTATGTCTGACAGACAGAAAAACAGGGCTAGGAGGCGCTGATCCTTGTGCTTTCAGCGTGAGGCAGAAGCCCTCATCCCGCTGACAAAAGCAGAACGTGAGGAGACTCATTAACCCCTCGCTTTACCTCACACCTAAAAGCTCCCTCATTTTGTACTGACTGTACAGTTCAAACAAAATTACAATTCTTACAATGTAAGAATCACCCAAGATTTAGAAAGCAATCGCAAAAAAAAAAAAACAACATAAAACAAATATACACATAAAAAATGTTAAATCTATATATATATATTGTTTGATGACTTGCAATCCTCTGACAAAATTCCACAAGAATTCTGGGGAAAAAAAATAACAGGCCTAATTGTAAAATTATAATGGAGTGTAGCTGATGAAATAAAGAGCGAGCGGCCTTTGATCAGGCTGGGGAGGAGTAAGCACGCCACCAGCCCTTAGAACACACAGACAGTGTGGAGGCCATGGAATTATTAGTCGGCCATTTTCTTTCCCCTGAACACCCCAGATCATTACATCGCTTTTATTTCCAAACACGCAACAGACTCCCCACGGAAAACACTCTGCAAACACAGAGCAGCAATGCTGAGAGAAAAATAAATAAAATAAAATAAAAACTGTACTCAGACAGAGGATTTATGACCACTCACAGTTCCTTCGCTGAGGAAATTCAACAAAACAATGTGTTCGTTTATGAATGAACTGGAATTTATGTTTTATATCCTAATTGGAAGAGCTTTTTATGAGGCATGTAAAATTTATGTTTTTAAAAGAACGTATTTAAGTATAGTCTTATGCATTTTCAATATTTCCTGAAATGTGTTATACTGACAAAACAACAATTCAATTGAGAATATCAAGATAACCCCTCCTAGTCCGATTCCCACTGCCCTCTTCCACATCTTCTCCTATAAAAAAAAAAATAAAAAAAATAACCTGTCTACCTTCCCTTCCACATGTTAACTCTTGACACAAAGAATGACCTATCGCGGGTATGTTACGGCCCGACCGTTACACTCACATCAATCGCTACTTGAAATGTTGGTGATTTACTAATATAGGCCTTTTCTTTGTGCACTAGTTCTAAGTCGCTCTGGATAAGAGTAGTCTGTCAGCTAAGTGCCTAAAATGTAAAATGCAAAACTTGAAACAAAAACAAATCACCTAAATAAAAGTCGCTGAATCTACAGTAAATATGACATACATCATGTGAAACGCTAATATCCAGGATATTAAATATTCAGTATTATATGGTCCGGAGTAATACAGGACGCTCCTGTTTCTGCCGCTGTCGAATATCACATAGGCTTCACACCTGTGACCTGCTGCCAGCAACCCAAAGCCTCCAGTTACAGCCGTTCTGCAGGCTGCAGAGAGCTTACAGTCCAATGCCAATATTGATGCACCAACACTGTGGAAGATATAAGTTTCTTTAGCAGGGGAATCGTTTGAGGGACACCGATGCTAACAGCATATTAAACAGGGTTGTTCGCTGGCCCTTGCTTACAGGAAACACTTATCATGCATCAAAGCACACACACACACACACACTCTCTCTCTCTCTCTCTTTCTGTCACACATGCATGCAAGCATACACACACATGCGCAGAATGACAGTCACAGTAAGATCCAGATGCTGATTCAATAGGATTTTAAAAAGATTCTCAGAGTGAAATTCAGAAGGAGACTGGGATAGGTATTCAGAGTGAGATTCAGAGAGCGATTCATAGGAAGATTCATAAGGAGACTGGGATAGGGATTCAGTGACATTCAGAGAGAGATTCAGAGGGTGATTCAGATTGATAATGGGATAGGCATTCAGAGAGTGTTTTATGTGAGATCCATAGAGGGATTCAAAAGGAGAGATTTGGAGATTCAGATGGTTTGAGTGCCGAGTGCTTACACAGCAGAAACATTGGAGCTGAACTCTGGTAAACAAATACCCAGCAGCCCAGAGAGGCCATTTTAGTCCCAAATTACAGCCTGGTTAACCAGAGCCTCCACTGCCAACTCATTACTGCTGTTTGTTTCCACGGCGACTTGTCCCAACCCAACCCAACACACACAAAAAACACAACGAGGACCCTTCTGAAAATAAATCTAAAATCGGAGCCCATAAAGACAGAAGCACCAATCAAAGAAGCACCCACAGGGCACGCAATCAATAGGCACATATTCACACCCAGTCTCTTTCGCCCCTGATAATTACTCTAAATGAGCTCTGGCTCGTTTGCGATTGTCGAGACGCCTGAACGCTATGGAAATCGACACCCCCCTCCGTCCATTTGAAAAGGTTATGATTGAGTGTGACAATAAGAGAACAGGCCTGTACACTGCTGGAATAATAAGTTTAATAAGTTTAATTAGAAGTTTGGTAATTATCCACTGTTAATTAACTGTGAGACGAAACAGAGGCTTCTGACTCAGTCTCTGTGGTGTTCCACATTCAAGCATCAGAAAAAACCATGTAAAATCGATTGTTGGTGCATATTTTTATGTGTGTGACATGCAAGGGCTCCAGTTTTTACCACTAGGCATACCTCATTGTATTTAAAATGCAAGGGAAAAAAATACCTTGATTTCAACTTGGAATGTAAAATTTGTGAAAAATGGCACACAGAGAGCAGCCTTAAGGCAGGGTATTTTTAAAAGTCAAAACGCATTATTTTAAGGAATATGGTAAATATTTGTCCAAGCGTCTGGAAGGTTTAGAGTCGGTCGGAGAGGAGGGCGGTACACAGGAGCCGTCTCCGGCACTTTTGGACAGGAACCCGACCGATACGCAGCGCAAGCAGATCGTCCAATTAAAAGCACAAAAAAAACCAGCCCCCACACTCCCACGGCTGAGGGAATTATGGGAAAATTACGGGGTTCCGCCAGCAGGAAGCCGCTGCGCCCGCTGCGTGTTTTCCCAACATCACGCCAGGCCTTTCACTCCAGACCCCCACGGAATGGGCAGCAGGCAGATATAGGCCCTAAAACACGGTGAAATATAATAAAAACAAGTGACCATAATTACAATATTACGAGTACGAGATTGAGTTACAGTATCAGAACACCGCTATACAGCCTTCCCACTGAGCGCGGGAGTCAGTCGCACGCCGCTCGACGGCGCGTCTCCGCTGGGACGAGAGCGCGGCGCGGGACGGGCGGGGCTTCGCCTCGATGAAGGGACTCCAGGGGCATTCACCCGGAGGTTTCCGCTGAGCCGCAGCCCAGCCCCGCCCACTTTAATTAAGGCTCCACCTGGACCCCATCTGTGGGAATCGTACCACTCTGTGGGTGGCGGGGGTTTTCGCCACGGCAACTCAACCGAAATATAACAATATTCAATAATAACATTCTTTTTTAAAAGCAATCATAATCATTTTTCATCTTAAGCCTGTCAGAGAGATTGCTGACTTACTGTAATAATAATATTAATATTAATATTAATACAGGGCACTGAAAGTGCATTCCTTACAAAACTAAAGAACAACCCTCCCCCTCCCCTCCCCTCACCCCCCACCTCCCCAAATCCTGACACACACCCCCAGGTGGAAGGGCCTGTCGTCAAACGCAAATGAGAAGCGAGCCCCGCCCAAAATAGTTATTCACATGTGAACTCTGAGGCTGTATTTCACAATCCGTCTGAAACGGGTTCCGCATCGATGCATCTGCACGTTCGCATTTGAATATTTTCATTGCAAAATAACCTTGGCATGGCAGGAGAGATATTTTTTTTGTGCGTTTAGATGTTTAGGGGCTGATTTATTAAAATCTTTAGCGTGTGCAAAACCTTTTGGCACACACAAAACCAATAACGTGACCAATATTTGTTTTGCACTAATCATTGGTTGTGTTCTTAGTTTTGTGTGTCCAATAAGGTTTTCGCACACGTTAAAGGTCTTCGTAAATCAGGCCCTTAGTGTGTGCACATGTGCTTAGTGCTCAGTGTCTATAGGTTCTTAGTACATGTGCATAGTGGCTAAGTGTGTGTTTATAGGTGTTTAGTACATGTGCATAGGGGCTAAGTGTGTGTTTATAGGTGTTTAGTACATGTGCATAGGGGCTAAGTGTGTGTTTATAGGTGTTTAGTACATGTGCATAGGGGCTAAGTGTGTGTTTATAGGTGTTTAGTGTTTGTTTAGGTACATTACATTACATTACATTACATTATAGGCATTTAGCAGACGCTCTTATCCAGAGCGACTTACGCAACCTTTTAGCTTTTTTTTTTTTACATATTATCCATTTATACAGCTGGATATATACTGAAGCGATTCAGGTTAAGTACCTTGCTCAAGGGTACAACGGCAGTGTCCTACCTGGGAATCGAACCTGCAACCTTTCGGTTACAAGGCCAGTTCCTTAACCATTATACTACACTGCCGCCCAGGTACATAGCGCTGAAAGTACAATTTGTTTTTGACCAATCACAGCATAGCATGGGTAGATTCCCCATGGCCTTAACAGGACGTAGAGAATGATTGGTCGATTAAAAGGACTGATCACTTGCGAGGGCCACACTCCCTCAGGTCCGGCAGCCAATCCTGATCCTGCCTGGGTGAATGACTGGCAAGGGGGAGGGGCTTCTGGTCAACCGGATGCTGCAGCCTGCTTCTGAGATTTACCATGACGTTTATCGCCATGGATACAAACTGAAAGGTTGTATTGCAGATACATAGCCACTTATGGAAGAATGATCAGACCCACTTACAACATACAAGGAAAGAACTCCTCGAAATTAGGTGGTTTGACTGTTAGCCAATTAAAAAGCTCATGTATATATTCATTCAATGCATTTACATTTTTTTAATTTTTTTAAATGAGACTGCAAGATGTCCCAAGATGACATGTGAAGAGCGTGTTATCTTTATGCGTTTGAGGTAGAGCGAGTGTTCCAGCGCGTCTCGCTCATTTTTCACTCAATGCCCAGGCTTGAGGTTGCCATTCGATGAAAAGCACGAGAGACAGATAGAGAGAAAGAGAGAGAGAGAAAGAGGGAGAGAGATTGTGGCTTGTTCTTACCCACAATACATGCGCATGTGAGATTTATGTGGACATGCACATTCCACAAGATTAACACCCAGCCACAAATAAATATTGCCCAAAAATTCTCAAATAATTACCTTCGTGCTAACACAGTGTTAAAAATAATAGTTGCGTTTTTTTTTTTTACGGAGACTGTTCTTCAGCAGGTTTCCTGAAAACGGGGTTCTTTGTTTAAATAAAGCCTGACTGGAACCCTTCAGCACTATGAACATACAATCACAAAATTCAGTTTCATATCATTTGCATAAGCAGACCATAAAAATAGTTTCTATAAAGGACAAATTTCTATAATTTCTCATTTCTATAAAGGCCAAATTTACACAGCGTTACACCAGTTAAACACCATAAAACCCCTGTTCTATCGACAGTTATATTTAAACATGAGCTCTAGGACTCCTGAACAAATTCATCCTGAGGATTTTCTGAGCTCAGAGAAGGCGGACATGATCCACAGCAATCAGGAGAAACAAGAGTGGAAAAAAAGAAAAAGAAAATAGGCCTACACCATTTAAAAATAGTACAATAAACTATTATTACACCAACTACTTATTACTAAACTATTATCACTCTGCACATTACTAAACTATTTTATCTATTAACTCTCACTACTTATTAATAAACTATTATTGCACCAACTACTTATTACTAATCTATTACTACTCTAACTACACATTACTAAACTAACTATTCTCATGCTAACTAATTATTAACAATCGATTATTATACCAACTACTTATTACTCAACTATTATCACACCAACTGCTCGCTACTAAACTAAACTTTTTTTTTTGTTTCTGATTTTTCCCCGTTTTCTCCCAATTTGGTAGCCAATTGTACCCTATACTATTCAATTCCCCCCATGTAGAAATCACTTCAGAATTCGCCACTACACAACCCCGTCAGCCGGGAGTAGGAAGGAGGGTGCCACGTCCTCTTCAGGGCGCGACTCCTCAAGCTCCTGACCGCGATTCCAACACGCCCGGGGGCCGCTTGTGCGCAATGATTCTCCCCCGCCGAGTCCCTCCCCCCACTAGCCCATGAGTGTAAGGGCCTTAAGGTGAACATGCCCAGGTATCACCATCACTAGCCCATGAGTGTAAGGGCTTTAAGGTGAACATGCCCAGGTATCACCATCACTAGCCCATGAGTGTAAGGGCTTTAAGGTGAACAGGCCCAGGTATCACCATCACTAGCCCATGAGTGTAAGGGCTTTAAGGTGAACATGCCCAGGTATCACCATCACTAGCCCATGAGTGTAAGGGCCTTAAGGTGAACATGCCCAGGTATCACCATCACTAGCCCATGAGTGTAAGGGTTTTAAGGTGAACAGGCCCAGGTATGACCATCACTAGCCCATGAGTGTAAGGGCTTTAAGGTGAACAGGCCCAGGTATCACCATCACTAGCCCATGAGTGTAAGGGTTTTAAGGTGAACAGGCCCAGGTATGACCATCACTAGCCCATGAGTGTAAGGGCTTTAAGGTGAACAGGCCCAGGTATGACCATCACTAGCCCATGAGTGTAAGGGCTTTAAGGTGAACAGGCCCAGGTATCACCATCACTAGCCCATGAGTGTAAGGGCTTTAAGGTGAACAGGCCCAGGTATCACCATCACTAGCCCATGAGTGTAAGGGCTTTAAGGTGAACATGCCCAGGTATCACCATCACTAGCCCATGAGTGTAAGGGCTTTAAGGTGAACAGGCCCAGGTATCACCATCACTAGCCCATGAGTGTAAGGGCTTTAAGGTGAACAGGCCCAGGTATCACCATCACTAGCCCATGAGTGTAAGGGCTTTAAGGTGAACAGGTCCAGGTATCACCATCACTAGCCCATGAGTGTAAGGGCTTTAAGGTGAACATTCCCAGGTATGACCATCACTAGCCCATGAGTGTAAGGGCCTTAAGGTGAACGGGTCCAGGTACGACCATCACTAGCCCATGAGTGTAAGGGCTTTAAGGTGAACATGCCCAGGTATGACCATCACTAGCCCATGAGTGTAAGGGCTTTAAGGTGAACAGGCCCAGGTATGACCATCACTAGCCCATGAGTGTAAGGGCTTTAAGGTGAACATGCCCAGGTATGACCATCACTAGCCCATGAGTGTAAGGGCCTTAAGGTGAACATGCCCAGGTATCACCATCACTAGCCCATGAGTGTAAGGGCCTTAAGGTGAACATGCCCAGGTATCACCATCACTAGCCCATGAGTGTAAGGGCTTTAAGGTGAACAGGCCCAGGTATCACCATCACTAGCCCATGAGTGTAAGGGCTTTAAGGTGAACATGCCCGCCCAGGTATGACCATCACTAGCCCATGAGTGTAAGGGCCTTAAGGTGAACGGGTCCAGGTACGACCATCACTAGCCCATGAGTGTAAGGGCCTTAAGGTGAACGGGTCCAGGTATGACCTAGGCTATGGAGAGGAACGGTCCTAACACAGGCATGACTAAGCATTCCATGCTGAAGCTTGTGGACCCAAATCCCCCTGCGTCCTCCACATGTCTCCTGGGTGATTTTACAGACAAACAGACTCTCAATGGCACCATATTAAACAGATAACCTGAATGAGTCCAGAACCAGGTGTGCTGTGTGCTGCGTTTCAGGTGCTGTACCTGGCTGACCTCAGTATATCTGTACCTGCTGTTACCACTTCACCTGTCCTGCTCATTATAGCAGCTCCTGTGTGTGTGTGTGTGTAATCTCTCTTTCTCTCAATCACATAGACGCACGCACGCACACACACTCTACCCACCCCACCCACTCATCCAGACTGAAAGCAGGCATTCTAAATATTTTTTATAAAAACACACAAATATCCAGAGTGTTTCTCTCCATCTCATTTCTATTTTATCCCAATAAAGACCCCGTCAGTAGCCCTCTATAGCCACCATCGGCCCGGGGCACGACTTCTGTCCTTAACCCGACTGCAAGCTCCCTGTTCCTGAGTCCAACGCGCCGTCGCCATCAGATGCTAGTCATTTATGCAACACCATTCCTGCCGTGATCCTCAGCTCAATTACAGCCACCTTAGAGGAAAAACTAAAAACGGCACCATTCCTGTCATCGCTGATGTCACCAAGATAGCGGGATGAAGGCTATAATTACGCGCTTACGCCAAATCCCGGCGGATCAGCAGCGGAGGAGATGCGGAGGGCTTTTGGGATGAAGCGTGGAACACGATTTGCATTGTATCATCATTTTGCCGTACATGGCGCCTGCCAGGGCTGGAAACAAACGGTTGAAGTTGGCGGCCACTTGCGCTCGCTCAGAGCGCTCTTCATGCAAAGCTGTAATTACACGTCTCGCACAGAGTACAGAACTGTGCCAGGGAGCCTCATCCCCTGCTTTAAACATAAGCACTTCTCATTTCTACTAATGAAAGCGTGTGTGAGACTGTTACTCACACAAATGCACACACACACACAGTCTCATTCACAAACAAAACATACACACTCATTCTCACACACACACACACACACACACACACACACACTCACACATACTCTCATTCACACACACACACGCACACACACACACACACACACACACACACACTCATTCACACACACACGCACACACACTCACATACTCTCATTCACAAACACATAAACACACACACACACACACTCTCATTGACACACACACTAACACAAACACAAAAACTGTTACATAAGATACTTTAAAAAAAGTAAATAATCAGCTGAAATTAAGCATGACGCTTTAAAGAAAACGGTGTTATGTCTGAGATGCATTCACCTCGCCCTCATATTTCCGCTCAACTCTCAGTCTTTGTGAGACGCTGCGTACACTACTGTCCGACGCTCACCACACGGGCGTTGGCGTGACGACGCAAACGCAGAGCATGTGGGACCTATGAATGTGCTGTAGGATGTGAGCCCCTGTAAGCTGGACTGAATCACACTAATCTCCATTACAAGCTCAGCATGTGACGCCATCTTAGACACAGGTGTGGGATACAGGCAGCGGTTTTTTTTTTTTTGTAAAACAAAGGTTCTCTAATGCAGTACTGACACAAACAAACACTTTAGGTTCATCTTGCTTCGATTTACATTTTCATGCAACTTTGTATAGAAATCACAGAAGATACATACGTAGCAGGGGCCTTGAAAAGCATGCTTTTTTTATCTCCTTTCCTGGCAAACAACACCTGATTTAACATCAGAGAAGAAGAATGAACACACTTATGTTGCAGCTGTACTACAGTCAGTGTTAAGTGTGAGGGAAAGGGGGATGGATGAGCTGAATACCAGGGGGTTGCAAGTTTATATCCTGGATGAGGCACTACTCTTCATATAAGTCGCTTTATGCAAGCCTCCTTTGATAATGATGATTATAATACTGACGATCATCTCAGTGTGGAGCCTGTATGGGCCTCAGTGTGGAGCATGTATGGGCCTCAGTGTGGAGCCTGTATGGGCCTCAGTGTGGAGCCTGTATGGGTCTCAGTGTGGAGCCTGTATGGGCCTCAGTGTGGAGCCTGTATGGGCCTCAGTGTGGAGCATGTATGGGCCTCAGTGTGGAGCCTGTATGGGCCTCAGTGTGGAGCATGTATGGGCCACAGTGTGGAGCCTGTATGGGTCTCAGTGTGGAGCCTGTATGGGCCTCAGTGTGGAGCCTGTATGGGCCTCAGTGTGGAGCATGTATGGGCCTCAGTGTGGAGCCTGTATGGGCCTCAGTGTGGAGCATGTATGGGCCACAGTGTGGAGCCTGTATGGGTCTCAGTGTGGAGCCTGTATGGGCCTCAGTGTGGAGCCTGTATGGGCCTCAGTGTGGAGCCTGTATGGGCCTCAGTGTGGAGCCTGTATGGGCCTCAGTGTGGAGCATGTATGAGCCTCAGTGTGGAGCCTGTATGGGCCTCAGTGCGGAGCCTGTAGCCTGTATGGGCCTCAGTGTGGAGCATGTATGGGCCACAGTGTGGAGCCTGTATGGGTCTCAGTGTGGAGCCTGTATGGGCCTCAGTGTGGAGCCTGTATGGGCCTCAGTGTGGAGCCTGTATGGGCCTCAGTGTGGAGCCTGTATGGGCCTCAGTGTGGAGCCTGTATGGGCCTCAGTGTGGAGCATGTATGGGTCTCAGTGTGGAGCCTGTATGGGCCTCAGTGTGGAGCCTGTATGGGCCTCAGTGTGGAGCCTGTATGGGCCTCAGTGTGGAGCCTGTATGGGCCTCAGTGTGGAGCATGTATGAGCCTCAGTGTGGAGCCTGTATGGGCCTCAGTGCGGAGCCTGTAGCCTGTATGGGCCTCAGTGCGGAGTCAGCAGGCAGGGTTTAAACGAGACAGGCAGTAAAAATCTGACTGAAGTTCTGTGTTGAAACTTGATTTGTGCACGATCCACAGGTGTGAAAATGGTACACAGGTGTGAACACAGGTGTTGCTGGGAGAGGTGCCAGGCTGGGGGGGGGGGGGTCCAGCGAATGTGTGACAGACAGACAGACCTGCTGAGTCTACTGAATGCTTAGTCCTGTTACGGCAGTTGTTCCAGCACGTGGATGAGTATCGCCGATAGCTGACTGAGACAGGAAGCTCTGCAGGGCAGCATGTAGATCATATCATAGCCCAGGGAGCATGGGGTGAATTTGGGGAGGAAGGCCCAATGAGGCGCCTCCATTCATTCTCCTGCCACAGCTGCGGAGTACCTGCACCTCAGCACTGATTGCGCAGCTGAGCTGGCGGACTGCGCAGTGAAAACTGGGGCCGGTAGCGAGAAGTACCTTCCTTTGAAGGAGAGCACGCGCTTCCTTAAGCTCTCCCAAAACCGTCAGAGTACCTTACAGCAGTGAAACGGGCTTTTAAATGGGGATTTATCTTGGGTTTTAAAAACAAAGAAATGTTGTTTTTTTAAAAAAAGCAAAGACAGATGGGAGAGAGAGTGAGGAGTCCTATGGGAGTTGGATCACCAAGTTGCAGTTCCTCCCCCTGCGCTGTAGGGGGTGCTAGCTCTGGCATCGCTGGGCTGTTTCTCATCTGTCACACAGCCTCAACACTGTAATTACTGAAGCCACTTCACACAGAAAGTGCTTCCTGTGGCTCTACTGATGGGAAACTCACACCACATGTTAGAAGGGAGGGGGAAAAAAGCACTTTAGCTCTTTCAAAAAATCAACCGTCACAAAGAAATGAACGTGACAAAACACAATTACAGTGAAGCCTGTCCTTTCAAATGCCCGTGTTTAGTACTGTGCCACACAACGTAGCCCTAGCTCTAATCAGACTTCAGTCTTGCGCATAATTATCTTCTCAGTGTACCGGACACAATTTTTCCTAAATCCTCGAGTCAACTGGTTTGAATCCAAGGGGGAAAAAATATGGTGTTTCATATGTCCAAGATTTTCCAAGCCAAAGCAAATGTGCCAACGTCTGTGCGTATGACTGCATATTCCACACTCTGACGTGCCCTGGGGTCCAGATGCAGGCACAACTGCTGAAGTTCATCTTTAAGATATCCTAGAGAATTAGGGAATATGTGTAAAAGATATTTGGAATTTTATGGTTTTTTATATTGACCCATAACAACACCTTAACACAAATCGCAGTAAAATGCTAACATATTAGGAAGGTTAAAATTAGAATGAAAATGGAAATAAATAAAAACCGCTTTCTGGTTTATTAGACACCCTTTACTCATGGACTAATTCTTCTTTTATATATTACACACACACACACACACACACACACACACACACACACACACACACACTGTATACACATACATACACTCTTACATAAATGCCATATTGCAAGTAAATATGACCCATTCCTGTGTATCAGTCTTAGTTAGGTTTCTAATATTATATTTATGTTTATTTTTTATATGTTAGAATACCTAGTTCAGAATTGTGTGGATTTTCTTTTTTTGGACATCAAAACGTAGTGATGTCATCATGACTTTCACTTGACTTTGTACTCAACCTTTGACCTGCTCTGAGAAGTAAAAAAGTGCGTGTGGAAACAGCCGAATCAGCACCCTTCCATACTATTAAGTAAGCTTGTTGAGTAGACAGGATGAGAAAGGCACTAAGTAGGCAAAATTTCCTCGAAATGTAGTACACTTAAAACCCCCATATGATACACTTACTTCCGGGGTTTCACTGAGTATATTTGGGAACACACTTTTCAAAACGTACGCAAACATTTTGGTCGCATAAATATGACGTGCAGCTTCATCTTAAAAAGGGAGGCACAGCTTTGCTGACGTTTTCCTTCAATAACAACAAAAACAACACGTGACATGGCCGCACAAGGGTGAGACGTCTTACGACACTTCCACAGTATGGCTGGCTAATAGTATGGAGGATATTTCTTGCGTACTGCACGTCGCATACTAAACAGTGCATATTAAACCGCACACATCTGCCAGTACACTGTACATAGGAGACAGGATGCAGTAGATAGGACTCTGATTCAGACACAGCCCAGGTGAATACCTGTGTGCACCTGATAGGGCCTGACCAACACAAGCTCAGTGTGTGGTGGGATGAAACAGCCACACTGCAGGTCATAGACAGGTAGCAGAGGTGAGAAATCAGATCATACAGGTGGACTGTTACTCTCCACAGGTGCATGAACGGTTTTATACATTGTGTGGTTTATATGGCGTCGTGTGGTCTCCCTTCCAATCACAAACCAGCACAGTCAGGTGACAGGTGAGGGATCGCCCCCTCCCCAAAAAAACATCAAGAAAAGCATAATCCAGGCACCCCCCTGCCGCAAACACCGTTAACCCCCCCACAACCCCCACCCACCCCCCTCCAACACCAAACCACCCCCACCTTTCCTGGAGAGGGAGGCAGAGGAAGTGCACTTTTCCTTTGAAACAGAGTGTACAGACGGGGGCCGGGTGGTAAAATGAACTCAGATGTACCCAGTGAATTCTGATGATTTCAGCATGTAAAAGCTTAATACACGGCTTTTCTGGAGTGTGCAGAAGAACTGGGTGGGGTGGGGTGCGGTGGGGGGGGGGGCTTTTCCTATTTATCACATTTTATTCTGTAATTAAGTGGACTTTTATGTAGCTACAGTTCTGTCTCTCGCTCTCCCAGACGGCTGCTTAATTTTACAGGTTCTTTTCTGCTCCAAGAAACCCAGGAAGTGGAGCCCCCACCACAATACTTCCTGTATATTTTTAAAAGATTGGATGTCTTGTAAATTTTATTATATGAAAACATTAACATGGGCGACACAGGCTCGAAGTCAACGCGGGCGGCAGAAGTCGTATACGCCCAAGTACAAATCACATCGGCTCTGAGGATACTGTACAGGACAAAACACTGACTGAGTAAGAATGGGGGAATAAATAAAATCTAATTATCACGGAAAGACGGCCACACACAAAACACAAAACACAAAACACAAAATGCTTTAGACCGCAAAGTGCCCCATCATTTCAATATGTTTTATTTACAGTGTATTTACATATTTTTCCAATATGTCTGCCGCATAAATTTGCAGTCATTCTTCATCATTTTATGAAATGAAAAACAGTTGGAGTTCAGAGCAGGGTTACAGAGGAAGAGGAGGAGGAGGAGGAGGAGGAGGGGACGTATAACTCCATCTCTCTGTATTTCCAATAATAAAGTTTCACACAAGCATACTGCTCTTCATATTTTCATCTAATAATAATAATAATAATAATAAATGTATGTGCTTTACTGAGTATTATTTCAGGTGAGCATTTGAATGCCAGCCCGGACACAGGCCTTGATTATATACTGTCCCGTGTAATGGACATTTTTGGGGTGCAGGTGTCACACCCCTCCCAGTCGTCCCACTAGCCCCGGCTCTAGTCCCAGGGCCACGCCCAAAGGCAGCTGAAATTATTGTAAAAAAATAAAATAAAATAAAATAATGTTTACGTTTGTTTCTTTTCAGCTTTGCATTATTTTACCTGTACTTTAAGGGCCTGATTTACGAAGACCTTTAGCGTGTTTATTTGTGCTTTGAATTAAATCTTTCTGCTCTCCGTTCTACTGGAGAACAGCTTTAGCTTGGGCCCAGAGCCACACTTATTACCAGCATATGATCAAAGATCACTTGTGGAGTGTCTCTCAGTGGACGGGGGACATATTCCAGCACATATGCTGGGTGTTTATGGTCCATATCTTTTTGTTATTTTCCTTTTTAAACAAACATAAAATATCTCTGTCCAAACGGGCTCTGAAAAGGATGAAAACTGATTCCCACTGCACATACGTACGTAAACACAATGCAAAATTGTTTTAATGTGTAATCGTTTTAGTTTTTAAATCACATGGAATCAAAATCTGAAGACAGACCTTCCCCGCTACTTGAACCATGTCACCACAAATTCTACACTTGCTAATTGGTCAACGTAAATTTAAATTGTAATTCTCCATAATTTGTGTGTACTGTGCCCATCTAATGTTGGTATACGTTACAGGCACGCCACGGTTTAAATACTGCATCGGTATGAGCTCTGTCTGACTGTGTATATAAACATAAATAGGCTGTGGAGCGAGAACCATCCTGGGAAAGTTAAAGGGAGCATTATTATTCTGATAGGCTGGTGTTTCAGCTGAATTCTTAAAAGCCGGTCGATCTGGGTCTCACAGATCGTGGAAAAACAGAAACGGAACACATACCCTTGGCAGATAAGCAGACAGGATTTCATTATCCCAAGAAATCCCTCAGTTCATTTGCAATTCTGACTACGAGCCGTCGACCCGCCGCGCCTTGTGAAGGAAAGTCCGTACAGACCAAATGTGCAGCACAAGTAGGCCTGTTTACGGTATCACATCAGCTAAAACGTATATTTCTGCTCACAGGAAGAAACGCTCGCAGCAAACCTACACGAGCTCGAGCCGTTCGCTCATGGTGATTTCACACACTCCATCCCCTGAGATTAGTAATTGTTTACAGATTTAAGTAGCCAAACCCCTCATTATTCTATTTAAATAAATAAAGATAAAATGTAATTGAAGAACTGCTCTGCTAGACCGCACGCCAGTAAGAAACACTTAACAAATAACAAATGGAAATAGTTATTTGTTATTAATGCATACATGACAAAAAATCTAAACTGAAAGATGTATTTGCTATGTGTTCTTTAACTTAATCTATTAAAATAAATAGATTATGCATAATACATGCATATGATGCAGATGATAATCCAGGCAAAGTTCTATTTTGATATTTTCCAGATATATGTTATTATTTTAATAATAAAATAATATATTTTATTTATTTGTTTGACATTGTACAAATGGCTCTACGCTTTCAGGACCTGAAACGGGAAATCTCTGCGTTATTATCAGGAACACTTTGTACAGCTGTGAGGAACGTGTGTGTGTTTTACAGTTGAGCTTAAAGCTGGGGGTTTGGAGTCTCTAAAATCAGCGGGTGAGTTACTGTTACAAAAGAAATGACACAACAAAACAGCCATAGCAATTATCATTCTGGCATGAGGGCGACCAATCAGGCTGTCTCGTTTGTTGTGCTCCAAAGTAAACAAGCGTATGATTGGTTCAGAGCCTGCAATCAACTGTGCAACTGTACGAACAGACCGAGGTTGAACACGCCACAAAAAAAGCACAGATGCAATTTGGCACAAAATACAGATTTAGTTTCACTGTAAAAAAAAAAAAAAAAAGGTATTGTACAACTAGTCTAAACTAGACCGGCTTATCTTGGTCGCAACATAAGTTGGTCAGCTATGAAGACTCACTAAAGTTCTGCAAAGTTACCCTCCCTACATGGTCTATTTTGCTTGGAATTGTGGGTAAATTACAACACTGAGCAGAGTTTATATTTGCGGTCCTGTGTTCAGTTGTTCAGGTCTCCCTGTGCAGGATAGCTTTGTGGGGTCGGTCACGAGGATAAACCGCAGACTGACTGATCCTTCTGCTCACATCCCTCTGCTCACATCCATTTGCTCACATCCATCTGCACCCACACAACTGGCTTCCATGTTGTATGAACACTTTTCAGCCACAGACAGCAACAGAACCATGGGCCGCAGTCATGTGACCAGTCACACACTGCAGTGCCATGACTGCAGTATGGGGAGACTACAATACCCATGGGCATGGTTATGACATGTATGTTACGGTATAATGTGGGGATTTCATTAAAGGCAAAGTTATGTGAATACGCATAAGCCTCCAAGTCCACTTTATACAATTTGAACAGCTCATACTTTCGACGTACATTTGTAATTAACTCAAGCTACTGGTCGAATGTTTTGCTTAACAGGCAATGCCAAACCTGGGATTTGTCCCTGCAACCCTCTGAAGTTACAAACTCTAGTTTATGATGCACAACACCAACACTGCCACCAGAGCAGATGACATGGTTTTCATACTGAGGCATACGCTGCAGGGAGGTGATCGGGGTGTGAACACCAGACACCAGCCAAATGCTTGTGGCTGACCAGATTTTTATTCTAGCAGCCACTTTGGTCGGTAACTAACCAGAGGTTGTGTTATATTGTGTGTATATTAATGTGGCTGGTTAAACGTAGCAAATGGCTGGTGATTTTTAGAATCCACAAGCCACTCTGGCCAGTGGGTGAAAAAGTTAATTTCATAGCCTGGAGGTGATTTGGGAGGTAACTGTGTATGACACAGTGTCATCGGGTCTCAGAGTTGCTTGTTACCTGAATGATGGCACAGAATGCTTTGATGTTCCCAGGTGACGTTGTGTGAAGCACCAGTGCTCACCTGTTCCGCTGCCCTGCCGTTGCGTGTCCTAAGGTTACCTGGTCTGACTGGCACGTGTTCGTTAAGTCAACGTTGTCATTGTGTTGTCATTTTCCCATAATATATGTATTTCTTGCTGCTGTCATCAAGATACAGAGCTTTGACTGGATGTGTTTCCATTTGTCATGAGATGGTAGCTGCAGATGGACCGTTTCTTTCTCTTGTCGTGGCTCGCCACAGAAATCTGCAATTAATAATATTCAACACAGGGCAAGCCAGACACTTAAACGTATGGGTTTTATGCCTAACTTAAATGAAGCTAGAGGATACAGTTAAGCACGTGCATAGCTTGTTATCCGTTGTATAACTTGGAATAACACCGAGCAAGGGCTCTGCTGGGCGTTGTAGTTTTCAGTTTTACTCGTGTCGCACATAAAAAGACGCAATGATGATTGGCCAGCCGCGCGCCACCTCGCGCAGTTTTTATGTATTTGTAGTTCCACTGATAACTCTACCCCAGGCTTTAATTTCCCACTGCGGATATTTGTGTACAATGACATCTGACACATTTCAAATGGGAGACCTTCAACGCAGATGTCATTCATGTCATTTTGTATTAGAATTATGAGGATATATTAGTCAGATTAGAGCAAAATGCAAAAACAAGAGTACTACGCACGGTCTTTTATATTAATATCAAAAGATCTTTGTTTTATTTTATTTTATTTTTTTGCTGTATTCAAGTGTCCTCATGCTGCCTTCACGTGTTCACGTGTAACTCCGGGTGTGTGGTTCTGCGGCTCTCACCGCCAAACTGAAGGCTCTTTCTCAGTCCCTCCTGACTCAGCCCAAGGGGACGGTGACTCACTCATTTCGCCTCCAACACTTCGCCAGTGTATTATTTATACGTCCCTCTTCCAGTTACAGACTTTGTGAAGCAGGCGAATTACGCGAAGTCTTGTGCACAAGCGTTTGGATATTTTATTAAACAATTTGAATAGCATTTAAACCCAGACAAATTTATTTGAAGTCGAAGCCAAAATGTAGAGCTGTACGTTCCTCCTCCTCCTCCTGTTTTATACAGACAGGCCCGGGGAGCTCTCCAAAGGTGGAAGTGCACTGCTCGTGTCATATATGACATAGGCTATACACTAAGATAAACTACGTGTTACCATTTCAACATCGCCAAATGCCCATTGATCGACGAATGGTCTTTTAAGAACTATAGGCATCTAAAAATAAGATTAGCTGCACGAGATCTGACTCTTGGTTTCATTTTCAACAAAGCCGTCCGTATAACTAACTGTAGGCTACCGTCCCATCTGGTGAGCTGTTTCATTCATTGAGGAAAATGTTTTAGACGGCAGAGGTAAATGTGTATTTTTTTAATTTGCTTTCTGTCAGAGTTGAATTTAGGCTACCTACTTTCTGAGATGTTCGATTACAGTTATCGAGCGATTTTATCGAACTGGGCACATTATTTATTTTGAACGCACTATGATCGCAGGCTGCAGACACCACGTGCTCTAGTCTCATCAGCATAATGATGCCCAGCGCCGTATATAAACCACAAAAACCTGAGCGCTAGAAACCCCTTCCTAACCACATCTTAGGATACCAAAAAACTGCCACGTTTTTTCTTACCGACCGCGACTTTTTTTTAAAGGATCAACGCAATTTTTAACCCTATACAAATACGAATTATTATTTTTGGTTGGAGAACGTCAATTGGAGTGTTACAGGAGCTGAAGCGATAGGCTATGTCGAATTTACGATGAAAGAAAAACACAGGAACAAACAGAAGTTTCCAAAATAGTTTTTTTTTTTGCTTTTGTTTTTTTCCTTTCAAACAGACTACGTTTTAGAATTTCGTTCAACATATTGTTAAATTATGCAGCATCACGTTTATGAGACTGTTAACTGGATAAAGAGTTTGCCTCTGGTATTTTGGTTATTAATTCATCATAGCCTATGAGATTTATGACACACATGGTGTGTGGGATTTTGGTTACGGACTTATGGACTTGTTTCTCGTAACAGAAAGCCGAAATGTCTGCTTCAGAGGACCTTACACGCGTCAGACATTAATTTGCCAGACTGATCTCCTTTCGGATGAGGAAGCGTTTCGAATTCACACATGCAGAAATCTTTACGAAGATATTTCAGCACGCACATGCCGAAGAAAGTTCAGTCGTTTATCGATTACATGTCTTTTAGCTTCAGTAGTCGATGTAGTTGTTTTGTACGTCGATTTCACAATAATTTTTTCTCTTATGAGGAAAACTACGTTAGTAGCCTATAAACTCGCCTGCCTTTCTGTAGCCTAAATGCCCGAGAGGATATAGGCGAG
This sequence comes from Synaphobranchus kaupii, assembly GCA_029718625.1. Lineage (NCBI taxonomy): Eukaryota > Metazoa > Chordata > Actinopteri > Anguilliformes > Synaphobranchidae > Synaphobranchus > Synaphobranchus kaupii. The sequence continues at coordinate 3,451,972 of CM056381.1, read as the reverse complement.
CTATTCTCCAACTTTCTCCAACTGTTGATCGCCAGTGCCGCTCACTTTTTGTCTGATCCGAGTAGCCCTACACCGATATTTTTGTCGTCTCAACAGAGGATACTATTTTAGTAATTATTCCCACCGTATTCCCCTTTCTAATATAGTTTTGTGATGCGCATTCCCGTAGATCCCAACACCAGCAGGAGGTTCAGTCCCCCGTCAAACAGTCTTCAGCCGGTCTCGGGGAAAATGAACGATGTGAACGCGGCGACAGGACAGCAAGATGCCGCTGTGTCGAGACTTCGGCCGCACGAGAACCGGAGCATGGTGGAAATCATCGCGGACCACCCCGCGGAACTTGTCCGGACTGACAGCCCGAACTTCCTCTGTTCAGTACTGCCGTCACACTGGAGGTGTAATAAAACGCTACCCGTCGCGTTCAAGGTAAGATATTTACATATATTATTATTATTCACGCAGTATATTCTAAATGCTTTATTCACAGTCAAGTCCTGGTATATGATTGCCAGGACAACGACATAGGCTACGTTAGTTGTGGGGGGAAATGCGTTAGTTGTTTGAGTTCTGTCTCCCTGTCCTTGTTTGACCGAAACGGTTTCTATTGTGAAACACCATTCGGTTCTTGGCATGTGGAAGAAAAAGGTATGCTAAAGCATAGGCCATGTCTGCTCAAGTTGCTTTTGTCTTTATTGTTTTTTATGTCACACGACATAGACTATGTGTATCGCGTAGTCCCCGATTCCAAACACCATACCTAAGTGATATGCTTTGACCAGGATAAACAATGAACTTTAATGTAGGTAGCGACAGCCACGGGGCCCCCTATAGAAACGAAAGCGCCACCGCACGCTGCTTATCGCATTGCCGGCCGGTTACACCTGAAATCGGAGAGACCTGCTATACATAGCAACACTCACGCGCGTGATATACCGGCCAAATATACATTTGTTTCACCTGTTAATTGTGGAGAAAATGATCCCAATGCGGAGAAAGCATATTCCTGTTTTCGTGTTCCCATGGAGATTTACAATGTCAGTTTAGTAGTCTACAGTATAGGCTATATTGCAACTAGTAGGCTAACCAGGAATACCTCGCGCAGCGGCTGTGCCACATTAAAATATTTTAGATCATTTTGTCATCTCTAAACATTATTTTGGTTAGAATATTTTCATGGAAATGCAATCATTTTGGAATACACTTTTTTTTTTAAATTACAAAGCATACCGTTTTAAGCCTTAACAAAATAGTTTAATTAGAATGTTATTTGACACGTAAAATAATTTAATGGCAGAAATGCTAGGGAATTGTTTTCTAGACGTGTCATGAAATACATATTTCTAATAATACTGTAGCGCATACATTAATTAATTAATACAGAATATTGATAAGCACCATTATATTTCAGAATAAATAAATTAGTTCTTGATTATTTTATACAAATTTTATGATTGTGATTTCATTAGGCATTTTTTCGTATTTTATGTCCTTGTATAAGAAAAGACAAATAACATTTTACAGACTGAGTTAGGAATCCAGAATAAATTTACTCTTGATAAGGGACACCTTAAACGCTCCTATTGGGACATAGTTTTATCTCTAAAGGGTAAATTGAGTTCAAGAATAAAGTTAGAAATATAAATGGCATTCCATTTAATATTTGCCATAATGCAAGTGATTGGAATGTTTCGCACGCACGTGCACTATCTTACTTTGCAGGACAAATTCGAATTCTGCCAGGCGATTTAAAACAACAGCATTATTTAACTTGTGCAACGCGTTATCCTTTTGTATCTATGGGATAAAAGTACATAATGACACGTTTTACAAATAGTGTGTTCACGGGATGCATCCACCTTTTCGGTCTTATTCTGAATTGCACAATTGTCGAAGGCAAGCAAGCTTACTTACCAAAATATAACTCAGTATAATTCAATAGCCTACAGTTCGTATTTTATTAATTGAAATATAATTTGGAACAGCAATCTGAAATCGAACCCATTTATGAATATTTTGTTGTGCTTTTGAAAGTAAAACTGCTAATCGCTTCATTGAAAGTCTATGTTTATTGTGATTTTCAGAACAACACGAGGATTGTGGCACGGGCACATTTATTAACAGTCTACTTCATGTAGGCTACAGCTGAGCCACCAGTATAACTTTATTTGATTCCGACACGCTTGATTTCTTGCAAACTGCTGAGCTGTTAAAAATCAGTGACGCCATATAGCCTATAAATTAGAAGCGAGGGTGTCGAAAACATGTTCGCTCTGCACCAAAAAGAACACTGGCGTGTTCTTGACAGATGTAATTTCATTTTATTGTAATCATTATTATTTTTTAATATAGGCTAAGCATTGTCCAATATGACTGTTCACATATGGAGGTAATTTAAATTCAAATTGAAATTTAAACGGAATGAACGGTCAGACCACACATAGATGCGTTGTTTTAGGGAATGGATAAACAGTAGATATCAGTGACAGATCGGTGGAAATTTACTACAAAAATAATAAACACACAAATATAATGTGGTTCCTAAAGGCTACGTATGCCTGTAAACGCGCGCAAATGAAGCCGATTAACGGTATCTTTAGGCCTACAGGAGGGGATTATGAAAGCATGAATGATTATGAAAGAGTCTTATTTGTTGAAATAAATGATGGTATCAGAATGATTGTGGAAAATGAATGTCAATTTAAAAATTAAAAATTAAAAAGGGGCACTTTTACAAAAACAGTGAACATGTTCATTAGATTTAGGATTATGCTCAACTGAGATTACATGGAATTAAATGTGTCATTTCAGTGAGCTGGTATGAGTTTGTATCGTCTGATTTCATGCTTTAATTCAGGTTTTAATTTCATGCTGTTTATTTGAGCAGGTTTAGTATAGTTAAGCCAAAAGCACATAGTCATTTATGTATATTTTGAAGTTGCATTGCTTATTGCACAAGATAAAGTACTATTGTGTTTTTACAATTAATTTTAAAAAAAATATTAAGCACCATTTGCTAAGCCATCACATCCCTACAGAGATTAAATATCATAACCTACAATTTTCATTTTATTAATTTATAAATCAAGCAATATTTAGGAACAAATCTACCTCTGGCGTACAAGAGCAGTGCATGGCCAATCTAATTCCAATGGCGTGTGCTTGTCCTCTACAGCGCGTACACAGGAAAATGTTCATTGTTTAATTAACTGATAGAGAGTGGATTTTTACTGTGATAGATGTAGAGTCAAATAAACAAACATTTTTTACTGTGCGTATGTATCTGAGCAAGCCACGGACGACGATAAGGGTTTAACTTGCGGTCGGCCGGGACACTTGGGATTGTGAGTGAAGGACTAAACCCCCCCATATGCAGGTAGTGGCCCTTGGAGAAGTTGCCGATGGGACGGTTGTCACGGTGATGGCGGGGTAACGACGAAAACTACTCGGCGGAGCTTCGGAACGCGTCGGGCGTGATGAAGAGCCAGGTGGCGCGCTTCAACGACCTCAGATTCGTCGGCCGCAGTGGCAGAGGTCAGTCCACGCGCTCCCCGTCGGACGGACGGACGGACGGACGGTCTTAACGCCGTTTTCACTGCACACGCTTTAAACACGCGACACGTGTGTTTCTTTACCCCGGCCGCATGCTTTGAATATCACTCTGTTCTTTCATTTACACCGAGTGCCCAACCTCTGCGCCAGCCTAAATGTGTGGAACGGGCTTCAAAGCTCAATTGTTTGTATTTGTTTTGGTTTCTCTGGTGGTTTTCACAGGTATGCAAAGCAAAAGCCTTGGACACCCAGCGATCTCTGTACACTGCCATACTGTACACAGGCCTCTAGCCAGGAAGCCTGTACAATTTACAGACAGTTTGATTTTCCACTGATACGGAGACCGTAACGGCCGCTGCAGAAAATATTAAAGTTCTACGTTCCTTCTTTAAATTCAAAACCTACAGGCTAAATGAACACTGAAAGCGCATCTGCCTCAGGTCACCGCTACATTATTGGTTTATCAGAAAAACGATGCAACAGTTTGTAAAATAGAAGTGCGTTATTCATTAAGGCTTTTGCACCCTTTGATCATTAAAGTGCATAATTAATTTCAATTAAAATGTAAAAAATAATTTAACATATTTACTGTGTTTTTAGATTCTTTGTTTTTCTGCGAGCTGCAGCCACTCTCAAAGTCAGAGTTCTGTATAACAAATTAAAACATAAAAGAGTAGCATTTGTTACTAATTATTTCCTCAGTTAAGAATGTAATATATTGCATTTAGAATAAACTGGGGCCTTAGTCTTGGAGCAGTTTTTTCATGCTGTTGAGGCAGAAGGCCTTACTTACTTTCCCAGCATGCCTGCTGTACGTTTCAATATTCATCCACAGTGCCCGTTTCTCACTTTGTGAAATGTGCTTCCGCGTCTCCTGAACAAATCCATAAACGCAGCACTCATTCCAGAAGGGATCCTTGTGGGTTGTGCAGTTCTGACCCACGAAATTACACGCCCACGCACGTACACACACACACACGCACGCACGTACGTACGTACACACGCCGCGCACACACACACACACACACACACACGCACACACACAGGCACACGCACATGTAAATCTGTGCATGCCATGTTCATGTACACATTGTGTTTTTTTCCCCCCATAAAGCCGTGAAACTCTGAAATGTTTGTAACTTTGAACGACACGTCAAAATACACACATTTAAAAAAAAAAAAAATGCTTTGAGTGGAATTAATATAGCAGCTGTGGCCTTGCTACAATAGACTGCTCTCAGAAACCTTTTGTTTATAAAAAAAATTATAAATCCAGCGGTAATCAGGGTTCAATTGGACCATTTTTTTTCCTGCATCTGCCTTCTGAACATTAAACCTCTTTAGTGAAAATTTTTATTTTGCTCTGTCACTCCTTTACATCAAACAATCGATTTTCCCACAAAATCCTTTAGAAAGAAGAGCTGAGGCAAGGCCTTTTGTTTCATTGTGGTACCGACTCATTTTGGTTTAGTGCTCACCTTTTGTTTTGCATCAGTTATAACAAGGAGCTCGCGCGATAAGGTGTGACCTGTTACGCGACCATTCGTTCGGCCGCTCAGTCCGTTAGGCTCTGAGGACAGCGTTGCCAGTCGTGTCGTCAGAAAACTATTTTCAGCCATAATCATAATCATAACCTGTATCTCAAACAGCACACTGTTGTAATCCAGTATCGTCCAAGCTATATGCACTCTTACGGTCTCTCGAAACCTGCTAAGGTCAGACACAAGCCTAAAGAGAACACGGAGGCGTCGTTTAGGGTGGGGGGTGGGGGAGGTTTGAAATTCCAAGCCCAACTGACAAAGTTTCAAGTGTTGACGGAACTGTCAGGAGGTATACAGACAGACTGTCAACCTTGGAGGGGAAGCGGGTAGCATGTCACACAGGCCCTATGACCTGTGAACTTGTGCTAAATATTATTGTCCTGGGAATAATATAATATCACCATTTTGTTCTGGGCCCGGGAATTTTACCCAGCAACCCTGGCTGCACTGTTAAGTGTTAAGACTGAGTCAGTGTCGTTCACGGGCAGATAAATAGCGCCTTGTGCCGCTGACGTTGTCTGAACGCACCCGCTTTGCGTTTTAAAAAGCTGCCCCAAAAACTGCAACCGGCAGCTTTTAATTTTATCCCCCTCGCCCGACGGGGTGATCTTTAAAGCAGCACAATTGGGCAAGAAAAGCACAGACATTGCCACACCGTCTGAGGTCTCTATTTAGACATACAGACGGGATCATTACTGTCTGCTGTACACACTGTTTCCACAGCAGTCACAATAAGAGACAAAAAAAAAATCACATTTTAAAACAAACGCTATTATGAAAGGCAAGGAGCTACATGATGAGAGAATCATAATTATAATCATAACCTGCATGTCAAACAGCACTGTTCTAATCCAGTATCATCCAGGCTATATGCACTCTTAAGGTCTCTATGGTTCTATTATATTAGTGACATGCCTGGACCAAGGCCACTGAAAAACAGGGAGTGATTTATGATCAAATCTGGCAGCATATTAATATTAAAATACCTTTATGTCACTTTGATCTCATCCTGACCCCCCCACCCCCCCGTTTCTTCCTCTAAGCAAAGAATTCATTTCACTCTTGCCTGGCAAGTTTATTTTTGTGACCACTGAACTTGCCAACCTACATTTCTAGCAAACGCTTGCATTTAATTTTAAGTCAGAGTTGAAGACAGATGTTGGCTGAATTCAGGCCAGCGAGAGAGACTGGCTTGCTTGGACAGTTCTGCTCTGAACAGCCCAAAGACTCTCTTTACAACTTTCCGGGTTATTTGACTGTGGAGAATGTTAGCTTAACCTTTGACCTCCCCTCCACCAGTGAGTCTTGGGGTTCTCTTCTCTGCGTAAAACCGAGCTCACACACTCGCACACTCACACACTTTCACACTCGCACGGTCACTCACACACTTTCACACTCACACACTCAATCACAAACTCACTCACTCATACACTTTAACACTCGCTAATTCACACACTCGCACACTCAATCACATACTCACACAATTGCACACCCACTCATACACTCGCATACGCACTCTCATAGACACTCGCACACTCAGACACTCTCTGACTCACTCGCACACTCAGGCACTCACTGACTCACTTGCACACTCACACTCACTGACTCACTTGCGCACTCAGACACTCACTGACTCACTCACACTCAAATACTCACACAATCACAGACTCACTGACTGACTCGCACACTCAGACACTCACTGACTCACTCACACACTCAAGACACTTACTGACTCACTCGCATACTCAGACACTCACTGACTCACTCGTACACTCAGACACTCACTGACTCACTCACACACTCACTGACTCAGACACTCACTGACTCACTGGCACACTCACACACTCACTGACTCAGACAGACACTGGCACATTCAGACTCTTACACTCTGCCAGAGAGGCATCGCCCGGGATTCTCAGCGTGGACACAGGTCACCAGGCCTGCTGTAAATACCTCTTTGCTGCACTTTTAAAAAGAGGTCATTGTAGTTGTGACACCTAAACTGATTCCCAAATTGGCTAATTGACTGATTGGCTGTGACAGGCAGACCGCACCCAGTTCTTAAAGGTCAGGAGCTGATTGGCTGTCCTGAGTGCACAGTAAATGACCAATTCCTTACTAAAAGAAATGCCATGTCATGTCAACCAAATGCCCTCCATTGGTTACACTCATTGGGGTTAAGTGCTGGTATAAGTGATGTCTGCCTGGCAGGGTTTATAGTGCTCGGTATAAGTGATGTCTGCCTGGCAGGGGTTTATAGTGCTGGTATAATTGATGTCTGCCTGGCAGGGGTTTATAGTGCTGGTATAATTGATGTCTGCCTGGCAGGGGTTTATAGTGCTGGTATAATTGATGTCTGCCTGGCAGGGGGTTTATAGTGCTGGTATAATTGATGTCTGCCTGGCAGGGGTTTATAGTGCTGGTATAATTGATGTCTGCCTGGCAGGGGTTTATAGTGCTGGTATAAGTGATGTCTGCCTGGCAGGGGTTTATAGTGCTGGTATAATTGATGTCTGCCTGGCAGGGGTTTATAGTGCTGGTATAATTGATGTCTGCCTGGCAGGGGTTTATAGTGCTGGTATAAGTGATGTCTGCCTGGCAGGGGTTTATAGTGCTGGTATAATTGATGTCCTGCCTGGCAGGGGTTTATAGTGCTGGTATAAGTGATGTCTGCCTGGCAGGGGTTTATAGTGCTGGTATAATTGATGTCTGCCTGGCAGGGGTTTATAGTGCTGGTATAAGTGATGTCTGCTGGCAGGGGTTTATAGTGCTGGTATAAGTACTGTCTGCCTGGCAGGGGTTTATACTGCTGGTATAATTGATGTCTGCCTGGCAGGGGTTTATAGTGCTGGTATAAGCACTGTCTGCCTGGCAGGGGTTTATAGTGCTGGTATAAGTACTGTCTGCCTGGCAGGGGTTTATACTGCTGGTATAATTGATGTCTGCCTGGACAGGGGTTTATAGTGCTGGTATAAGCACTGTCTGCCTGGCAGGGGTTTTATAGTGCTGGTATAAGTACTGTCTGCCTGGCAGGGGTTTTATAGTGCTGGTATAAGTGAGTCTGGCCATATAAGGTTACTCCCATTGCATTCCATATAGTTTATGATCTGTGCATTTACACAGAAGGTGTACACAGGTCTCTCGCTCTCTCTCTCTCTCGCTCACTCTCTCTCTCTCAGCAGGAGTTCAGTTAAACACTAGTCCTGTCTGACCTTTAAACCTGCTTATCCAGGAGTGTTTCATACACCACCTCTCTCAGCCACAAGCAGTGATCTCTCTCGAAATCTCACACTCACACTCACACACAGTCACACACACACACACACACACACACACACACGCCTGCATCTTGTATGAGAGTGAGAGAAAAAAGAGCATGCATGTGAGTGTGGGATAACCCCGTCCACACAGGGAGATAACCCCGCCTCCACATCCCACACATGGAGATAACCCCGCCTCCACATCCCACACATGGATAACCCCGCCTCCACATCCCACACATGGAGATAACTCCGCCTCCACATCCCACACATGGAGATAACTCCGCCTACACATCCCACACATGGAGATAACCCCGCCTACACATGGATAACCCTGCCTACACATCCCACACATGGAGATAACCCCACCTACACATGGAGATAACTCCACCTCCACATCCCACACATGGAGATAACTCCGCCTCCACATCCCACACATGGATAACTCCGCCTACACATCCCACACGGAGATAACCCCGCCTACACATGGAGATAACCCCGCCTACACATCCCACACATGGAAGATAACCCCACCTACACATACCCACACAGGAAGATAACCCCACCTACACATACCCACACAGGAAGATAACTCCGCCTACACATCCCACACATGGATAACCCCACCCACACACCCCACACAGGGTGATAACCACAACAGACAAGGAAAGAAATCTGCACAATTTTTCATGCTGCTTATTACATGGGTAATTATTACACGGGTACTTATTACATGGGGTACTTATTCAACAATATTTTCTTCAATAAAAAATACATGTGTAAATGAGCGCAAATTTCTTGGGTGATTTCTCATGTGCAGACCTCCTTTAGGGCCTAAACTCAGACTTAACTTTACTTCAAAAATCATGTATTTATAAGTTTAAAGCAGGACCTTTGGCCTGATGGATAATGAGTGTAAGAGATTCTATGGGCTCCTGTGTTTATTCTCCATCACTGACAGTAAAGAAACGGTGTTTTAATGTTTAATAATGTTTAATAAGGGCCTGGGACCGCAGCCAGCCTCTGGTTTCCAGAAACCTTTCACGTTTCCAGAGTGCCACAGGAGTGATTCTGCTGCGTGGAGCGGGGGTGTGTGTGTGTGTGTGTGTGTGTGTATGTGTGTGTGCGCCGCGTGGGGTCCCGATTGGCCAGCTCAAATGCGCGCCCACGTTCCACCCACCTCTTCCTGCGTGGGGGCGTGTGTGTGACATGACTAACCGTACCACATTCCTCACTGATTACCAATATCGCTGATCCCAGCGTTCCCTAAAGTCCCGGTCCGCTCCACCAAGCGCCTGGCAACCAGGAATCTACCCTACCCCACCCCAACAGGAACACTTATGTTCCGTCTTGCCTTTGTCATGAAAAAAGACAGAATAAAATAATGATAACCATGATTTTTTTATATGGTGATGCTGTACTGCTAAGTTTAGTGCCATGCGTCCTCCCTGTGTGGATGGCTATTAAAAAAAACTGAGCAGATTGTAAGTAAACAGCATAAGAAACCGTATCAGAACTGTGAAGTGTAGCATAATGGTTAGGGAACTGGATTTATAACTCCAAGGTTGTTGGTTAGATTCCAGACGGGGCGCTGCCCTTGTACCCTCGAGTGAAGGCGCTTGAACTTTAATTTCTTCAGTGAGCAATTCACCCTTTTCTCATCGTCTCAGAGACAGTCGTGCACCAGAGGTTTAATTCCCGGTAAACAGCGAGCAGAGACAGTCGTGCACCAGAGGTTTAATCCCGGGTAAACAGCGAGCAGAGACAGTCGTGCACCAGAGGTTTAATCCCGGGAAACAGCGAGCAGAGACAGTCATGCACCAAAGGTTTAATCCCAGTAAACAGCGAGCAGAGACAGTCGTGCACCAGAGGTTTAATCCCGGTAAACAGCGAGGCAGAGGACAGTCGTGCACAGAGGTTTAATAAATGAAAACCTGAGAACCTCAAACCTGTCGAATTGGCCCACAGACTCCTGCTGGGCAGAAATGAGGCTGCCAATCGGTTTCTCAAACCACTTGAGTAAACACAATGTTTTGTTGTTTTTATCTGTTTTATAGTGTAGGTACATGCAAGGATGTGCTGTGGCAACAGATTATTGTTAGGAGAGAATAATAATAATAATAATAATAATTAATTTGTATAGCATGTTTTCATACACTGAATTGCAGCAGGATATAATAACTGATAATAACAGGATATAATAAAATGTGGCCATGCGGAGCCTGCCTGTTCTACTCCTACCCGTCCCTATAGTGGGGGTAAAATGGGTTTAATATCCAGCTATGCTGCTGTTGCACAGGATTATGGGTAACTCGGCGAGGGGGGGGGGGGTGCACCGTGCAACGTTAGCAGAAATGGTGCGTGTGGGTGTTGAGTACGAGAGGCACGGGCATATTTTGAGAGATAATTGCAGGGCATTAGCTGAGTGAAAGCTGGATTGTGCATTGTTCTACAGCCTTTTCACATCGCTTGACTTTTTTTCTTTTTTTTGGGGGGGGGGGGGTGTGGGGGACCCACGGTCGAAAACATGAGCAGCAGGAGGTATGCAAATGAGCGCGGAGCTCTGAATGTGTCACATTGTGTCCAGACACTAATGGGGCCTTCAACCCATTTCAGTGTCTTTCAGGCAAGAGCTTCACCCTGACAATCACGGTATTCAGCAACCCGCCTCAAGTGGCCACTTACCACCGAGCCATAAAGGTCACCGTGGACGGCCCACGTGAGCCAAGGAGTGAGTACCACACACTGCACTACAATACCCATCAGCCTTAGCCCCACACTGCACTACAATACCCATCAGCCTTAGCCCCACACTGCACTACAATACCCATCAGCCTTAGCCCCACACTGCACTACAATACCCATCAGCCTTAGCCCCACACTGCACTACAATACCCATCAGCCTTAGCCCCACACTGCACTACAATACCCATCAGCCTCAGCCCCACACTGCACTAAAATAACCCATCAGCCTCAGCCCCCCCACACTGCACTACAATGCCCCATCAGCCTCGAGCCCCACACTGCACTACAATACCCATCAGCCTCAGCCCCACACTGCACTACAATGCCCATTAGCCCTCAGCCCCACACTGCACTACAATGCCCATCAGCCTTAGCTCCACACTGCACTACAATACCCATCAGCCTTAGCCCCACACTGCACTACAATACCCTATCAGCCTTAGCCCCACACTGCACTACAATACCCATCAGCCTTAGCCCCACACTGCACTACAATACCCATCAGCCTTAGCCCCACACTGCACTACAATACCCATCAGCCTTAGCCCCACAGTGCACTATAACACTCACCAGCCTCAGCCGTACATTGCACTACAATACTCACCAGCCTCAGCCCCACACAGCACTACAATACCCATCAGCCTTAGCCCCACACTGCACTACAACACTCTACCAGCCTCAGCCCCACATGGCACTGCAATACTACATTACATTACATTACATTACAGGCATTTAGCAGACGCTCTTATCCAGAGCGACTTACAACTTTTTTAGCATTTCTTTTACATATATTATCCAATTATACAGCTGGATATATACTGAAGCAATTCAGGTTAAGTACCTTGCTCAAGGGTACAACGGCAGTGTCCTACCTGGGAATCGAACCTGCAACCTTTCGGTTACAAGGGCTAGTTCCTTAACCATTATACTACACTGCCGCACCAATACTCACCAGCCTCAGCCCCACACTGAACTACAATACCCATCAAGCCTCAGTCCCACACAATAACCCATCAGCCTCAGTCACACATTGTTTTACAATACTATAATCCTCTGGCAGGGCATTGTGGCTCATCCTACACTGTGTAACACCAGTCAGCAGGGTCACTGCGGGGCACGGGTCCAAGGGCCCCGGTTACCCGCGTTGGCACCGCGACCCACATCTTCATCCCGCAGTGGGAGGGGTGTAGATATTTGAGGAGTGGGTTGAGAGGATGTGTTGTGTTAAGTGGCAGAGTTTGCGCATGTGGTTGCCGCGGGGAGAGCATCCCCTCACAATGCAGAGTATTGTACTGCGACGACGCACAGAAGGAGCGGAGGAAACAAACGTCCTTTCAGCCTCTCGCCTTAAAGAAATGTTTACCTTCCTGGCCGTCTGTCGCATCACTACTGCACGTGCAGGACCGACAAAGAGCAGAGGCCACAAATACGTACACACACGTACACACACACATGCACACGTACACACACACATGCCACACGTACACACATACATGCACACACTGTGAGAATCGTCCCTGAAACACAGCTTTTCATGCGTTTAATCGCTGCATGGTTTTTGTCATTTTCCATAATGCGAGGCTGCAGTCTTGGCGCTTAAGCTCCCAGAGTCAAAGCACTGTCCTTTCCTTAAACTCAGTCCAATAATAACGGCGGAAAACACAAACAGAGCAGCGTCTGGCGGGCATTAAAGGGAGCCCAACGTTGACGGACCGCAGAAATGAAGATGTTCAAGGGATATCATGTGCAGATGGTGCCTTTTGGGGAGGTGGGGGGGGGGGGTTGCAGGCCACGTTCCACGTCCCCTGATTGGGCGCTCTGTTGAGCGGGGAAATACGGCCATTACCGCCACACCAGCACGTGTTGCCATGGCGCAGCTCAACACACAGTCTGCCATGAGAGGCTTTCATGTGCAGAGACACTGCCATAAAGCGCCAGAGAATGTTTACGACTTTACCCAGAATGCACCTCAGGACAGTGGCACCTTCAACCCCCACGCTGGGCTTCTTAGAGTTTACATGCAGTTCTGTATTTTTTTCCTAAATATTCCTGTTCTCAGAGGACAACAGCAGACAGAGAAAGAGGGTCAAAGGGCTATAAAATAAATTACTGCAAAGATGCTCTTTGGGAAGGGAGTAATGTACATTCATGTTATTAGAATTAAGGAAAAAAAAAAAGAGGTAACATTTTATTTCACTTCATTCTTTTTAAAATAAAGAATAAAGTTAAATAAAAAATTTTTTAAAACATGAAATGTTTACCTTCCTGGCCGTCTTTTTCAAAATAAAAGCGTAATGTACACATTTGAACACTGGACACACTATGTTCCCATCCCGTTATTCATTCCCCCGGGGACAGTATGGCACAGACAGCTCAGGTTCCTGTCAACAGAGACAGCTGAAGCCGAACGTATTGACAGGGTACTGTGAAATATTATGTAAATATATATAATATCGTACTGTTATTATTATAATCAGGTTCCATTTCACTGCTATTCGGGGGCTAGTGGTAATAGACAGATGTCCTTTTCTGGGCCCAAACCAGAGACTTTTTGAATGAAAAGGAATGTTTCCCAAAAAAAGGCCCCAAAAAATGCTTAAACTCTCTGTAAATGTGAAATAATTCTCTCCCACAGTGTCATAGCCATCTCTCTGTTCAAGACTGACAGTGAACACCCTGCGTAGCATAGCGTAGCGCTAACATCCGCAACTTTTAAATGGAGCATTTGTAAAAACAGAAGAAAAAAAAAAAAACTCGCAGGACATTACAACGTCGCCGATGTCAGCCAATCTGGCCGGCAGCTGTTCACAGACACGCTTTTTTTTTCTTTTTTTAATTCATAAAAATATTTTTTGTCCCTCCTTCCCTCTTCTTTTTTTTTTTTCTTTCTCTGGCATGAAACTCAATGCTATCGCTTCGCTAAACAGCCCCCGCCGTCCTCCGTAAACACATCTGGCCTGAGGGGCTGAGGCCTCTGCGCTCCGGTCCAGATTCGTCACTCATTACTGGATTAAACCGGCCAACGGTGCCCCTCGTGTGCCCAACTTTGATCTCACACACTTCCTGTTCCTCTGCCTGCTTTTAAACACTCGTTACACTCGTTAGAAATGGCAGCAGACGCTTTTTGGGGGGGCAAGGGGGGGGGGGGGGCGTAGGAGAAGGATTGCTGGGGGCAGGCGTGGGTTGGGTGTTGCCGTTTTGTCTCTCTTTGTGTTTAACGGGTAATTTTTTTAATGTGCTGTCTACCAGGCAGAGAGTAAAAATGTGCTCTCCTGCCTGTTTGTGATCTTAAGCAGTTGGAGGTACCACACAATGAGAGGGGGAAAAAAAGCTAAAAATACGTTGTGAATTTGACTATGATGTCTGATCATGACGGTCAAACCACAGAAAATCACACTAGTATGCATTAACATGATAAGGGGCTAGCATTAGCACTGTGTGCATTAACATGTTAAGGGTTAGCATTAGCACTGTGTCCATTAACATGTTAAGGGTTAGCATTAGCACAGTGTGCATTAAACATGTTAAGGGTTAGCATTAGCACAGTGTGCATTAACATAAGGGGCTAGCATTAGCACAGTATGCATTAACATGGTAAGGGTTAGCATTAGCACAGTGTGCATTAACATGTTAAGGGTTAGCATTAGTACAGTGTGCATTAACATAAGGGGCTAGCATTAGCACAGTGTGCCTTAACATGATAACGGCTAGCATTAGCACAGTGTGCATTAACATAAGGGGCTAGCATTAGCACAGTGTGCATTAACATGATAACGGCTAGCATTAGCACAGTGTGCATTAACATAAGGGGCTAGCATTAGCACAGTGTGCATTAACATGATAACAGCTAGCACTTAGCACAGTGTGCGTTAACATAAGGGGCTAGCATTAGCACAGTGTGCATTAACATGATAAGGGGCTAGCATTAGCAATGCTGCACTAGCACCTGGCCATGTCTGAATTAGCCTGGACATCAGTACCACTGGTGCACATTATATCACATCACTTCACTTACATACTCAATTCTTATTGGATGTATAGTTGGTCATCTCATTAACATACTAGATTTCATTGGATAGATTTATAGTCTTTATAGATCCTTCATGGATTAGACTGTAGCTGCAGTCCATGGTTTAATATTTAGATGGGCAGATACTAGGCAGACTGAAGCTATACAGAGCTGGCCATCTTTGTTTGTATGGAGGGACGACCTGTTGTTGTTTTAGCGTTTTCCTCCAGTTTCCATCTCTGCCATTATTAACTGATCATAGCTGTGACTGGTGTGCACAGCATGGGCTTCAGTGTTTTACCGTGTCTTTAATTATTAACTATTTAAAACTAAATTTGTCACGAGGATGGCTTGCCTCTTTTAAGCTTTTCTCTTCTTACTCTCTCTGCATCCCTCTCTCCCCCTCTCTCTGCATCCCCTCTCTCTCCCCCCTCTCTCTGCATCCCTCTCTCTCCCCCTCTCTCTGCAGTCCCTCTCTCCCCCTCTCTCTGCATCCCTCTCTCTCCCCCTCTCTCATATCACATGTTCAGAGCCAGGCAGGAAATGACACGGACAGAAGCATGTACTTTGTGCTCCTCCCCCTTCAGAATCCCCCCCAACATCCAACCCAGCATCAAAAACTACACCAAATGAAGCAGAAAAGTAGTTTATAAAAGTCAAACTGCCTCTCTGCATGAGACAAAACACAAAATAACCAAATGAAAAAACTTTTTAAATTAAAAAATGCAAATGCTAAAAAAAACAAGCTAAAATAATCTCCCAGAAAAAAAACACATGAAGCAGGGTGTTTCTTCAATTAAATTTAGCACTGAATAGCCTGGGATAGCGTTTTTTTTTTTTTTTGTCTTTGAGGATCACCTGACAGGTCTCTCTCTCAGACGGGACGGGGGGGGGGGGGGGGGGGGGGGGGGGTTGGGGGACAGGGGGCTAATGGGGTAGTTCTGTGATCTTAGGACTGCCCCCTCGCAAATTACCTCCCCACTTGAGAGCCGCCGTTTCGCACCACGCCTTCCTCACCTGAGGGGCCCCTGTTCTGTACCGAGAGCAGGTAATTAATGGCTCAATTAGGCCTAACGACCCGCCGAGTAATTAAGTATTTAGGGGGCCCGAGGAAGAGGACGGTGGAACCGGAGAAGGAGAAGAACGCTCTATCGGGCGGTGGGACTCGAGAGTTATGGTTTTTTACGAGCTCTTTAACGGCTGACAATACCCTACATTTTCAGCTATACCCCCCACGGAACTGCAGTATATAAAAATTCCAGATTGGAATTATAAATAAATTGGTGTGAAGGAGGAGGTGTTCCGTTTCAGGTATTTAGACGACGGGCAAGGGGTGTGTATTTTAAGGGCATGTGGGTTCACACAGGCCTTATGCTCCAGTAAACCCCCCCATGTGTGGCTGAAAGCCTTTGGTTCTCAGCGCTTTTCAGTGTTTATTCTCAGTGTTTATTTGTCAGTGTACTTGCTGAACATACTTAGCGCTGGCTATCTCACTC
>CM056381.1:3393136-3434872 GCA_029718625.1 Synaphobranchus kaupii | reverse complement strand
AGTGTGGTAGTGTGTGTGTGTGTGTGTGTATGAGTGAGTATGTGAGTATGAGTGAGTGAGTGTGGTAGTGTGTGTGTATGAGTGAGTATGTGAGTATGAGTGAGTGAGTGTGGTAGTGTGTGTGTATGTGTATGAGTGAGTATGTGAGTATGAGTGAGTGAGTGTGGTAGTGCGTGTGTATGTGTATGAGTGAGTATGTGAGTATGAGTGAGTGAGTGTGGTAGTGTGTGTGTGTGTGTGTGTGTATGTGTATGAGTGAGTATGTGAGTATGAGTGAGTGAGTGTGGTAGTGTGTGTGTGTGTGTGTGTGTGTGTGTGTATGAGTGAGTATGTGAGTATGAGTGAGTGAGTGTGGTAGTGTGTGTGTGTGTGTATGAGTGAGTATGTGAGTATGAGTGAGTGAGTGTGGTAGTGTGTGTGTATGAGTGAGTATGTGAGTATGAGTGAGTGAGTGTGGTAGTGTGTGTGTGTGTGTGTGTGTGTGGCAGCACATATAATAGGTGTAGGTAGTGTGTGTGTGTGTGTGGTAGCACATATAATAGGTGTGATTAGCTGAAGGCTGCTTTTGGTACGGCGTAGGCTGGAGGTTATTAAAGTTATTAAAAGTAATTCAGTGTAAGGGAGTGGGAGGAGCCGGTTGCCATAGCAGACGTTTACAGGAGAGTCTGTGTTATTGCTGCCGTTTGAAAGAGCGGTTCTGTACGGTCTGCTTCTCCAACACATTCCACACAAAAAAGCCTGAAACGGCTCGGGGGTGAATTACAACCTTTTATTGAGTTTGACAGAATGTCGGCGTGACAGTCTAATCATTATTCTCAGACTGGCAGCGAAGTTTAGTTTAGTGTAAAAAAGGATCCTGCCTTCTCAGCCAGAGGCGTTCTAATCCCAGGTAGGGCAATGCCTCGTACCCTTCAGCAAGGAAGGTACTTAGCCTGAAATTCTTAAAGAGGAAAAGCTGTAGAAACTTTGTGTATTTAGTTGTTTTTTTTAAGTGAAGCGCGTACTGTTCAAGTCCCTCTGGGTAAAGGCAAATTGTAAGAAAGTAAACAGTGTAAGTATTGTTATTGCTTTATTAACTTGTCTTGTTCACTTGGGGTGGTAGACTTATGTAGCAATTTTACATTTTATCCAGTTGTATACAGCTGGAGATTTTACTGAAGCACTTCTTGCTTATGTGCTCTGCTCGAGAGAGAGAGAGAGAGACAGCAGCGCCCCACCTGGGAAGCAGCACCTCACCTGGGAATCAAACCAGCAACCTCCCGGTTCAGCTGTGCCCCTCGGTTCAGCTGTGCCCCTCTTGTGGCCTCATTTGCTGCATCTCTGCAGTGATCGGCTGCTCCCAAAATTCCCCAGTAAATCCGGCGGATCACGCGCCCTTTCCTGGACCGGGTTGTTTCCTGGACCCTGGAACACACTCAGGCCTCTTTTTCCATCCATCTTCCTCAAATCTCTCCATCCCGTCCCGTCCTCCTTTCTTTCTCTCCTTTCCAGCTACTCCTCTCTCCCTCATTCTCTGAACCTTCTCTCATCCACTTATCATCCCTCTCTTCTCTCTGTATCCCTCCTTTCACCCCCCCCCCCCCAGCGGTGCCCACTCCTCAGTTTGTGGCTGTTTTGTTTCAAAACTCAAAAATGAAAGAGAAAAGCTTAGCCATGCTGTCACCATGACGATTATGAACCGAAATAGAGATGGAATGCGAATCCCTCTCTCTCTCTCTCTCTCGCTTTTATCCGTCAAGTCGCCCTCGGGTGACTGATGTACGCTGACGGGGGCAGATTAATTTGATATTTAAAGCACTTTAGTATTTTTACATAAGCCATAGTCTGGATTCTTTTTATTTTTTAAATTTTCCTGCAGGTGGTTATAGTAGGAGTTGGCAGACGGTGCCGTTTGTGATGACCGAGAGGCCAAGATGGCGTAGTCTAAAAGAGAGAGCGGTGTGCGTTTCCGATTCGTCGTCCTGAGGTGGTTGGGGGATGATGTCATAGGCACACCTGGCATGGCACCTGTAGGTTGTTTGATGTAAGCTCTGCAGGTGCTTTCATGTTTCAGTCTCTGTGGCTCGGCATTCCGGACCGTCTGCTTCCCTGATTCAGCGGGGAGAGAATTCCCCTTTCATTCCCCCACACCCCTCATTATGCATCTCTTCATTCTACCAGCTAGTTTACCATCTCAGACTGTAAAGTCTTATTATTTTCTGTGTGAGATCCGTCATTACATTCGGTTACCATCCATTCTACATTTAGTTTAAACCGGGCTGGCCAGCAAAGGATGGGCTCCCCCTCTCTAGCCAGGTTCCTTGTTCCTGCCTATTTCCACAATGTCTCTGCTTCCCTCTTAGGCCCGGCCTTCCTCCACTGTGACTCCGCCTCTCTGCCAGGCCCCGCCTCCCACCACTGTGTCCCCGCCTCTCTGACCCCACCCTCTTTTCAGATGGGCTGCAGAACGCCTTTTAAGCCCCGTTAAAGGGACACGTTTTCAATCACACTTTTTCATTCTTTGCGTCCTGGTTACCCGTCTAATTACAATTCTCCCTTATTTTATTGTTATTATTTTTTTAATTGTTTCATTATCTTCCATGCTGGAAAGCACCCTGCAGATGATTTTTGAGTTGCCACTTCTAATAGGGCAATATCATGTGATATCAGCTGCAGAATAACTTATATTCAGTTTGAAAGCAGCGTGCCCCAGTAAAATAAGCCGTTTAAAGGAATCTATCCGGCTTCAGGCTCTGAGGCGCTGTGGATATTCTCTTTCAAACGGCGCTGACAGTGAGTAGCGTTTTGGCACGGGTCTATGTCCTCCAACGGTTCCAGCACACGGCACTCAACGACTGCAGTCAGAAATATTCACACAACGCCAGGCGCAGATCAACATCAAGCCCTCTAAATTTACTGCCGATCAGAGGCGGGGGGAAATCTCGTAGGTATTTACACGAATGGTTATGCAGACATATGTGGAAACACAGCAGAACAAAGCAGAACTTTGTGCGATTGGTGTCAGCCGGCGTGTGACGGAGTCGGCTCGTACGCGCGGAATAAAGAGGGCCGATTGTTCTCTTCTTCCTGTTAACGCTGCGTTGCAAAATCTCATTATTCCTGTCAGATCATCAACTCTATAAAAGTGGGGGGGGGGGTCTGTAAATATGTTGAAATTCTGGATAATTCTGCAAGGTTACATGATACATTATACTGCTACACTATAGCTTTGCACGAGGGCCCTGCTGTTGAAGAGATAGTTAGTTTGGCCAGGGTTAAGATACTGAAGCTCATTTCCTCCAACACTTGCCCCCAGCCCCAACACTTACCCTACTGCCTCAACACTGCCCCTAACACTTGCCCCCAGCCCCAACACTTACCCTACTGCCTCAACACTGCCCCCTAACACTTGCCCCCAGCCCCAACACTGCCCCAAAACACCAGCCACCCCCCCAAAAAAAAACTGTTAACCAATGAGCCATTTAGAACAGTCACCTGTAAGTATGTACCTGGTCCCTCACACACACAGCATTCAGAGGCGATGACAGGGTGTGGGGGCGGGGTAGCGTGGCGTGACTAGCGGTGTTTGTCAGAGGATGAGCTGTTTTCATGGGGCAGAGTGAATAAATGTTGGCTTAGTTTTATGTGAGCAGGATGTCGTATCCCTTTAATGGAGGGGGGGGGGTGGTGGTTCAAACGTGTTTGCAGAGACGAGCATGTACCACACCTAAAGAGGCTCTTTCAGGTGTGTAAGAGGATAGGAAGGGCCAAAAGCATGCACTGTTTTCATTGGTGGAAATTCATAAGGGTGGGGGGTCAAAGGTCAAGGTTCACCGATGCCCTGAGCTACTGGTTTTTTATGCACCATATTAACACTGGGGGTCCTCCATGGTGTTGGTATTTGTTAGCGCTTTTGAGTTCAGCGCTGCCGCCAAACACTCTCTCGCAGAGCGGCGTGTGACTGCAGCCAGTGCAGGTGTCACTGCGGCTAAAACTGGAGGAACCGGAAAATCAGGCGAGGGCACAGCGGGCATAAATCTCCTCCAATCGCACACGGCGTCTCTCCGTGCCCCCATCAATCAACGTCCCTCCGCGACTTACAAAAGCAGCCGGTAGCTAAACGCAGCACAACGGCAAATGCTAATCCCCCCGCTTCCTACTCGGCAAATAGCCTTAGACTGGGCGATGTAGGTTCAGCTGCAATGCTAAAGCTTGCTAAATGCAACTTTATAGAATGGTACCGGCACCATTTCTATTAGGATTTATTCTCGGTTTTGTTCAAAAGTCTCTTTTGAGAAGGAGTGGGGAGAGTGGAGACACAGGTCTACAGAAAAGCAGATTTGTTACAGGACATTAGCAGAATTATAGTCCTGTCCTAATGGATATATATTCTACTGTGCTACTGGGCATGTCTCAGTGCTAACATGCTAATGAGCATATCTCTGTGCTAACATTCTAATGGCCTTATCCCTGTGCTAACATGCTAATGGGCATGTCTCTGTACTAACATGCTAACAGACATTTCTTTGTGCTAGCATGCTAATGGCCTTATCTCTGTGCTAACATGCTAGCGGACATGTCTCTGTGCTAGCATGCTAATGAGCGTGTCTCTGAACTCATATGCTAATGGGTGCATCCCTGTGCTAACAGGCGTGTCTCAGTGCTAACGGGCGTGTCCCTGAGCTAACAGGCGTATCTCTGTGCTAACGTGCGTGTCTCAGTGCTAACGGGCGTGTCTCAGTGCTAACGAACGTTGGTGTCCCTGTGCTAACGGGCGTGTCTGTGTTAACGGGTGTATCTCTGTGCTAACGGGCGTGTCTCTCTGCTAACGGGCATGTCCCTGTGCTAACAGGCGTGTCTGTGTTAACGGGTGTATCTCCGTGCTAACGGGCGTCTCTCTGCTAACGGGCATGTCCCTGTGCTAACAGGCATATCTCTGTGCTAACTGGCGTGTCCCTGTGCTAACGGGCATATCTCTGTGCTAACGGGCGTGTCCCTGTGCTAACGGGCGTATCTCTGTGCTAATGGGCATGTCCCTGTGCTAACGGGCGTGTCTCAGTGCTAACGGGCGTATCTCTGTGTTAACGGGCGTGTCCCTGCGCTAACGGGCGTATCTCAGTGCTAACGGGCATATCTCTGCTAACGGGCGTGTCCCTGTGCTAACGGGCGTGTCTCAGTGCTAACGGGCGTATCTCTGTGTTAACGGGCGTGTCCCTGTGCTAACGGCCGTGTCCCTGTGCTAACGGCCGTGTCCCTGTGCTAACGGGCGTATCTCAGTGCTAACGGGCGTATCTCTGTGCTAACGGGCGTGTCTCAGTGCTAACGGGCGTATCTCTGTGTTAACGGGCGTATCTCTGTGCTAACGGCCGTGTCCCTGCGCTAACGGGCGTATCTCAGTGCTAACGGGCGTGTCTCAGTGCTAACGGGCGTATCTCTGTGTTAAGGGCCGTGTCCCTGCGCTAACGGGCGTATCGCTGTGCTAACGGGCGTGTCCCTGTGCTAACGGGTGTGTCCCTGTGCTCCTGCAGGACACAGGCAGAAGCTGGAGGACCCGCCCAAGGCCGGCATGTTCTCAGACCGCCTCAGCGAGCTGGAGCGTCTCCGACAGACCACCATGAGGGTCGCCATGCCGACGCAAAGCCCCCGCCCACCATTCAACGCGGGGAGCAAACTCCTTCAATCCCCAGGGACAGACACAAATATCAGGTGAGAGAGAGAGAGAGACAGAGGGAGGGAGGGAGAAAGAAACAGAGCGCAGGAGTGAGCTAGAGGGAGAGAGGGACTGGGAGACAGATGTTGGGTATGCATGCGCTCATGAATAATATTGAAAACAAGTTTCATATAATCGTATTATTGGTACAATAATTCTAGAATTTATATCATGGTCTTATATCTAACAGTTGTAGTGCGTCTCAATGACTTCATGTAACATCTTAAAATAAAAACACGCTTTGAATTTAGTTGGCTTTGCTGGATGAGTACATGTTTACCCCAAAGCAGGGCGCAGTAAATTAGGCTTTTATAAGCAGAAAAGCTGTACGAGAAGACAGCGCAGTAAACATTTATAGCTGGGTACGTCCATTGCCCAGAGCAAGCGCACGTGTGTAGGAGAGGCTGTGGTATCGTCCGTCGTTAACTGCACACGTTTCCCATGGCGCACTGCACCATGACCTCATCAGGCAGTGTCTGAGGTGCTGAGTTATACGGAACCCTAATGGTGTTGTTGGCATGGCGATGATCGGTGGTGTTCCGCCCCTCGGAAGAACCCAGCCGAGTTCCTTTAAGGCTTTAATGCCCTTTATCACACCAATTCTACACCGTTTCCTTTGTGTACTTTCACAAATATGCCCTTTGAACAAGATAATCTCTATTTTTTTTTTGTCTTTTGGCGGGAGAGTGAAGAGGAATTTGGAGTAAACAGTGAAATAATAGGGAAGCATTGAAGTAAATATTTGTGAAGTTAAAGCTGTTTCTCGTCATGCTACTGTAGTGGACTCCCAGCTTGTCGCAAAAAAATATATATTTTAAATATGTAAACAATTTTTTTTCAAATGTGCTCTTTGTAAATCAAAGTATTTTGCTGTTAATCCCATATTTACGTCTACTCTCAGTGGTTCCTGTAGGAGTTCGTCCGTCTCTCGGCGTGTGTAGTCTTTGTTTACGGTGACAGTATGTTGCAGCACTAACAGGAAGCCGTTTCTGGCCCACGACATTGTTTAGATATTGTGTTTGCTTGCGGAATGCGCCCATGCGAAGCGTTCGATTTCAGACAAGACGTTACCGGGCTGATAAGAACCGCAGCAGTAACAAGCTAAAAAAGGTGTACCTGTAAACACATGGATAAAGCCACAGATATGAATGTGATTTCACCAACCGAAAAGCAGATGAGATCCAAATCAGTGGATCGGAGACGATGAGACCCCCGGTCCTGTAGGTGGCGCTGTGTGTGTGTACAGGTGTAGTTCTCACATGGGGTTTCCTTTCTCTCTGTTCCCGCAGACCCGAGGCAGGCGCAGTCCTCCCCCCCCTGGTCGTACGAGCAGCCATACACGCCCTACCTGAGCCCCATGACATCCCCATCCATTCACTCAACCACACCCCTCTCCTCCACCCGAGGCACCGGCCTCCCCGCCATCAGCGAGGTCCCCCGCCGCCTCTCAGGTAAAAGCCCACAGCGCCCCCTACTGACGCACCCCCAGAGAGCTCGAGGCAGAAAGCAGGGCTGGGCTCAGGTTCGTTTAACTCCGGTCAGCTTATGCTGACTGAAATTCACTCTCGAGTCATTAACTGAACTTCAGCCGGTTTCTTGAATTGGCAGCAGTGAAATAGAATTCACCCCAACCCTGGTGGGAGGGGGAGGCATTGTGAGGTCACAGCAGTGAATTGTTTGAAGTGAACCAATCAAGACTTAGCTCTCCACAGTAAAAACTCTAATGATTGGTTGAAGTCTTCGTTTAACATTCTGCTGTCTTTTTGTAACATTCTCCTGTGGAGACAAGGCTAGAAGTGAGGAAGGCTCATTAGACTTGCTGATTGGACAGGGTGCACGATGACACAAGACCGTCCAGCAAATACGATTGGTGGGCGGGCCAAAATTAGGGGTGAATAGAAGGACTAGAAGGACGGGGGGGGGGGGGGGGGGGTAAAAAGATGAAAACAATTATGACACAAAGTTGTTGTTTTGTTTTTTTTAAACATACTTCAAAGCAACAAAAGCCCTTTGGGAATTTGAGATAATGAAAGGCAGAGTAGCCAAGCCCGGGCAGTGATTCCTACAGTACCCACAGCGGGGAGCAGATCAGAGAAACCCACCTCACCTACCCCACTGAACACTGAACCTGCCCCCAACCCCCCACACACTGCACAATCCTCAGTCCGTTTATCAGTCCCTCCCTCTCCTCTTGATTGACGCATTTCCGAGCTACGAGCTCCGCCCTGACACGGGATGAGGGGGCAGAGCAGGACTCCCACTTCAGACTGGAGAGGCCTTTGATCTGCCGAGGCCTCTGTGTAATAAAGTGTGTGTGTGTCTGTGTGTTGCAGGCTGAACAGGGCTGGTGAGGAGAGTGCCAGTGTGTGTGTGTGTGTGTGTTGCAGACTGAACAGGGCTGGTTAGGAGAATGCCAGGGTGTGTGTGTGTGTGTGTGTGTGTGTGTGTTGCAGGCTGAACAGGGCTGATGAGGAGAGTGCCAGGGTGTGTGTGTGTGTGTTTGCTCTCTCATTTACCTGCTTGTACCTGAAGGCTGTTTTAAAGCTGTAATCCAGCCCATTCTGTGCACCTGTTTGTCCGCCTGCCAGCTCATTTTCTCCCCTTCCCTCCTCCTCCACCACCATCACCTCCTCCACCTCCTTTGTGTGGCCTCCACTCCCTAACTGGTTTAGTTTAGCCCGGAGCGGGTGCCATGGCTGGCAGGGTTTGAACCCGGGCCAAGCGCCTTGTCCAATTTGATTAGTTTAGATTTCACCCCTCTTTTCATCTTTTCATCAAGGGGAGGCGTCTCTCAAAGACTTTGTTCCGTCTCTCCTGGAGATGTACACACACCCCCACCCCACCACCCCAGCCCCGCTCGCTCCCCCTGCCAGCCTCTCTGTCAGCACTGCCCCACCCACTCCAAATCACATCAGTTATGACTGTTATTTAAACTCTTTAACTCTTTCAATGCCACTGTTCCGGAACACTGCAATCCCTGCCCTCACCACGCTAATATGGCTGCCGACAATGTTTTCACTGTTTGGTCAACATAAATCTCTCATGGCACGTTAGAACGTTGGTATTTTTGTTGACTTATGTCACTCGCTGCACTGAACGGGTTAACTCAGTAAAATTGACAGATGCAACAAGCGAAAGAGAGAGAGAGAGAGATGGAGAGACTCAGAGGGAGGGTAAGAGAGAGAAAGAGAGATGGAGAGAAACAGACAGCGGGAAAGAGAGAGACAGGGAGGGAGAGAAAGAGAGAGCGACATAGGGAGGGAAAGAGAGGTGTAAGGGACACTAATTAGCCGCACATGTTATGGAATCTGCAGCGATAAACACAGGGACTCAAGCCACTCAAACCGGCGACACTGAGACAGAGAAGACGCCTGGAGATTTATGATCAGAGCGAGGCGTCTCCAGGAGAAGGGGGGGGGGGAGGGGAGGGGGGGGGGGGGGGTGCTTTTTGGGCCAAGAGTTCTGGTAGCCACAGCCAGTTAGTGGTTTTTAATTTTTATAAAAGCCCAGAGTGGAGACCCACCCTTTCTCCCTGCTTAATGGGACACGGCCACATCTGAGGCCAGACTGTCTCATTATGCATCTGATGGAAACTGCCTCCCTTAGAGCGTTTCCATATGTGCAGCTCCCTATTTACCCTGTACTCACTCAGTCACTCATCACTCATTCAGTCACTCAGACAGTCAGTCACTCACTCAGTCACTCGCTCAGTCACTCGCTCAGTCACTCGCTCACTCAGTCAGTCAGTCGCTCAGTCATCGTTCACTCAGTCAGTCACTCACTCACTCAGTCAGTCGCTCAGTCAGTCACTCACTCACAGTCTGTCAGTCGCTCAGTCACTCACTCTTGGACACACACACACACACACACACACACACACACACACACACACACACACACACACACACACACACACACACACACACACACACACACACACACACACACACAGTGCACTGGCACTCGATCAGGGATGTGATATACGAACAGCTTGTGTGGCCCTTTCTTAAAGGCACAGGCTCTGACTTTGGAAACTTGTCCCAAAGTAATATCAGTTTTCAAAGAGCTACTTTAAACAACAACAAAAAATTTTTATCAATGCAATATTTCCACACAGTGAGTCTGTGGCTTCAGTGATGTCCTGGAGGAAATGCTATATTTTAAGGGTTCCTTTCAATCAGAATTATTTTAAAACATACAATTAGCCTACAGTGTCACGCCGATGGAAGTCCATCAGTATGCAGAACCCAATGAGAGCAAGAGCCTTGCTTAGTTTCTTACCTTTCATACAGCCAGGGTAAATAGCTATAGAATATCTGTAATTATCTGTGTGTGTGTGTGTGTGTGTGTGTGCGCGCGCGTGCGTGCGGAAATAAATAATTTATTAATAACAACATACCTTCATCTTCTTTTTAAAATATCACATTACATCAAAGCAAAAAGATCAAGAGGCATTTCATAGCAACATGCCAACCAGTTGAGCAGCTTTTCTTGAGTAGTGTCAGTGTGCAGTGATTGGTCAAGGCTTTCCAGTGTGCTGTGATTGGTTAAGGCTTTCTAGTATGCTGTGATTGGCTGAGGCTTTTTCATCATGACTGGCCAGGCTTAGACATCACTGAGACAGCTGCTAATTTAAACGGAGTGCAATTCCCATATATCCTGCATTATAACCACAGTCCAGATCTTCCAGAAGGAATTCATTTTCTTATAATCTTATGCAAGGCCTTTTAATTTTGGGGTTTAGCCATTCTGCTTTTAATGAAGCTTGTAAACAACATTTCTCATGTCAGAAATGTTGTGGAGCAGAATACTTTTCTTCACCTGTTGACTGTGAACAAGAACAAGCAATTATACCCCTGGCACAGGGACACTGTTAGCCAGATGTGGGATTGTAAGCAAGTAAAGTTTTAACATAAAATGGCCTGTATGTATCTACATTACGTTTTACAGAATAAAAAAAACTTTACAGAATAGCAAGCATGATTTTCCCCTCACATTTCACCACTAAAATAAACTTTTAGATCCTACTTGGAAAACCAGGATTTGCGTTTTTTTTCCCTTGGTATTTAAATGGTCAATTTTTTGGGGGAAATATTAAAACGTTGTCAGAAATTGTTAGTGTCAAAAAAAAGTCCAGTGATTGACGTACTGCGACAAGCTAATTAAATATTGACATCTACCTTCATGCTAATTTCCTGCAAGTTAATTGCTTAAAAAAAAGCGGCCAATCACAGAAAGCATTCTTTATCAGTTGGGCGTGGTTCATAAATATCAAATCATTTTAGTAGTTTCCTGAAGGATTGTGGGATATGTAGGAAAGCTGGCTGCTGCATGTCTAGCTTTGATGACTGTATTACCCCATATGCCACCCCGTCCATAACATCTCCCCATTAAAACTTCCAATCTTCCAACAATGTACTTAACTCTGTGGTTTTTAGCTAACCCCTCTCATATGTTTTTAAAGTTGTGTCGTTTAACAGGGTTAGCACTCCAACCCTGATAAATACATCAATTACTCTTCAGTCTCTCTGAGACAGTGTCTCTTCTTCACAGGCCTTTAAACACATGCCTTAATTACACAACATTCATTTGCTTAAGAACTGTCTTTATCCAGAGCAACATACACAATTTAAAAAATTTAATTTTTATGTTTTAGATTTATTTATTTTTATTTTTCCACACTATACCCATTTATACAGTTGGGTATTTATTTGGGGTCACAGTGCTATTTTGAGGGTCACAGTGCTCATTTTGTGGGTTACAAGAGCTGTTGGCGGGGAGAGTTAGTGTCACAGAGCTTTGTTTAGGGGGGTTACCGGGCTGTTCCGTTGGATAACAGTGCTGTTTTGGGGAGTAACAGGAATATGTTGGGGTTCACAGGGGGTTCACAGGGCTATTTTGTGTATGACGGGTTATGCTCTCTCTCTCTCTCTCTCTCTCTCGCAGGGGCATCTGACCTCGGCCCATTTTCGGACCCCAGGCAGTTTGAGCGGCAGTTCCCAGGCCTCTCCTCCCTCACAGAAACCCGATTCTCCAATCCCAGAATGCACTACCCAGCCACCTTCACCTACACGCCCACCCCCGTCACCTCGGGCATGTCCCTGGGCAGCGCCCACTACCACACCTACTTGCCGCCGCCCTACCCCGGATCTACCCAGAACCAGAGTGGACCGTTCCAGACCAGCAGCACACCCTATCTCTACTATGGGGCCTCCTCCGGGTCGTACCAATTCTCCATGGTCCCCGGGGGGGATCGCTCGCCGTCCCGGATGCTCCCGCCTTGCACTAGCGCCTCCACCGGTAGCTCCGTCATCAACCCCAACCTTCCGAGCCAGCCGGACGGCGTGGAGGCCGACGGCAGCCACAGTAGCTCCCCGACGGTGCTCAACGCCAGCGGACGCATGGACGAGTCCGTGTGGCGGCCATATTGACGCCTTCCTGCGTTTTTGAAGCGTCCGATTCTTACTGGAGACGACGCAAAAGCACAATCTTTCACAAGGATTCCGTTCTTTTTTCTCTCTTTCCCCCTCTTTTTTCTGCAGGGGAATGACGTCCATATTTTTTTTGTTCACTTTACAGTTGGGATAAGATCAAAGAGACTTTTCTCTCAAATACATACAAACTGCAGCGGTACAAGGCCGGGGAGCAGGCAGAGATAAAAGGAGGTTGACGCTTTCCTGGATAAACAGCCATTATTTTACTATTTTTATATATGTGGATTCTGGACAAACTAAATGGACCAGTTAGCCAAGCGGAGGAAAAAAAAATAAAAAGAGCTTCCGTTTTTTTCATCCGATCGAACTTGTTATTTACAAGCCTATTTGCTGAGACATTTTTTTATATTAAATTTCATGCTGCAATTTTAGCACTGACAGTCTGCTTATTATATATATTTGTGCGTAATCTGTGGCATTCGACGCTAACAGCTGTGTGGAGGCTCTATTGTCATTTAATTTAAAAATTGTAAATTGTAGCTACAATGTTGGTACTGGTTGAGAAATAATCTCTTATAAAGCCATAAATTATATAATGTATTTCATAGTTGAGACTCAGAAGTTTGAAAAATATTTTTGGATTAAGCGCTTATTAAGTTAACGGTGATTTTCTTAAGTAATTTAAAGATTATGTCTATTTTGGAGTACCCAAAGATGCGTCGTTTACTGACTTCTTTTAAGTTAAAGAAATGGAGTAAGAGGTTTTGAATGACTCCGTTTCCAGATAAAACAGCACAGTTTTCTGAGCGCCACCAGTCCAGGAGATAAATCTAAAACTAAATGACTGTAATCCACACACAAAGATCCTTTATCCACCTGGAGCATCGTAAAAACACGGACTCTTAGGAAACACTACATTCCAGACTGGAACACCCCCCACATAATGTTTAGTTCTTTAAAAATATCACACAGAAAAAGGTACTACTTACGAGACGAAAATCTACCATATTTTAGAAATTATTTTTTAAAATGTGATGTTTTCTTTGGTGAATTTTGTAAATTTTATTTATTGTTTTTATTTTTTTTTGTCTTTCAAATTTTTCCCCACTTAAACTTGCTCACAGTATCTGCAGCTATAAACCTTATCCAGCCTTATGGCAATATACAGCCTATAGATCCATGTACAAATATTTATACACTGCCATAACTATGCAATGCATTGCCTTCTCGTTGTTGTTCCTGTCAACAAAAAAAAGCCTTCCTGTGTTACCCAGACTCCCTTCCGTACAATAAACAGTGACCGCACTTAACAAGTGTTTTAGTCTTGTAATGAGACTTAAAATCTTATTTCTTTCTGCAATATGAACTTGTTTTAGGTTACTTTTTTGCTTGACAAGTGAAATTGTCTTACCCTACTGGAAACTCCTGAACTGAGTCAAACTGTCTCGCCTCATTGGCAATCGTATTGTCTTATTTAGCAAAAACGTAACGGAAATAATATTTTAAGTCTAAATATAAGACGAGAATGCTTGTTAAGTTGGATTTATTTTTGTACAGGTACAGCTAGTCTCCCTATGACACGTCTGGTGTCCGAATGACATCATCCAGCTGTCCTGCGCCAGTCATTCAGAAAGTCCCCTGCGCTTGTGCTCTTTGATGTCCCTCCAAGAGGTGTTCTGATTGGCCGCTCAGAACCTCATAGGAGTGGATGGGGCAGCACTTGCATGTGCAGAAAGTGAAAAGGTCCGCACTTGCGAAACATCCAGTCCTCATAGTCGGAAAGCGCGAGCATCCCTGTGACACAGACTGGTGAGCGTCCCTGTGACACAGACTGGTCCTCCGGTGCATCTTGGCCTGTCCTGGCTGTGAGACACCTGTTTAGACCTCTTTTATAAGCTGGACTGAACGGTGTCCAGCGTCATTTTCTCAGCCTGTGTGTCACAGAGGAGGAATGCTAAGAAACGGTTAGCGCAGCATAGCATCCCTAACGTTAATCTGACGCACTTCTGTCTGTGTGTAAGGGAGGCTGTGCTGCATTTGGAAGATAATACTGGCCATTTTGTGAGCGCTGGCCTTCCCCTCCCCCCCCATCCACCCATCCCTTCTGGAGTTATACTCTTGCTTTAGAACATTAAGAGCACGTGCTAATCTCTAATCCATTCGAGCCTGCTGAATATCTGCTAATGTGTTTGGAAGAGCATTCACAGTGCTGAAGTTTGTCTGTCAAACTCGTTACCGTTAATCACAAACACTTCATAAACTGAGTTTACTTTCCGTGAATAACCGCTACTCTAGTTCCGAGTCATTAAGACATTAAGAAATTCATCCGTTTTTTTCCCCTACAGTATAAAACCGTTATTATTTCTACACCAGAAAGATTCACTGCCCTCTGGTGCCATTACCTGCCTCAATGACTCTCTTGAGTAGACCACACACCCCCCCCCCCCCCCCAAGATTAGTGCCTTTGAATTTAATCTCAAATATCAAAGAGAAAAATAACCAGCAATATTAATCACTTCATTTGTGTTGCAGAAGATGGGCTTTGACAAAAATTGGCCGACTTGGAAATGTTTTGTATGATGTGATTTAAAACGGCTGCAGGCAGCAACCTTGGAAAAACCTTTGTAAGAGTTATTTTGTATGTTTTTTACTCAGAAAATAACTTCCAATTGTTACAATTTCCCAGTTTTATTTTAGTCTAATAACCGTGTCTTAGCATTCCAAGTGGGACAGCATAGAATCCTATAGGTTTTTCATTAGCCGACACAAGGCAAGATTTTTTTTTTAAAATACAGAATTAGAGACATTTCAAAAGCTGCAAGCAGATTCTGGGAAATGCTACTTTCTATAGGTGAATTAACTAGTTTCTGTACAGGAGATGAATTTCACCTTTCCTTTTTTTTAATAATTAAAATACAAAAAAAGAAATCAGACAACATACCTTACAGGTTTTAAAAAAAATACATTTCACATTTTCTCCCTTTAACGCAAAAAAATTATTATTTTGAGAAGTCACACTCAGTCTGAAATGGACTATATGGACTATATTATGGCCATAATATGGCATGTGATGGTACAATATGAACACTTTATGGTAAATAAGTTTATTAATGTTATATACATCCTTAACTTTGATTGACAATAACATGTAAGGGTTTTCCTTTTTAATAATCACAACTTGGTGAGTTGAGCAATCACCAAATACACTTTTGATTTGTGTTAAAGTTCACAGTTCACAGAATCCTGAACAGGGAGATTTAATATTCAGTTCTGCTGGTAGTTGGGTGCACTCTTTACTTTTACAATTTGTGTAAATTTATTTATTTAGATCAAGAAATGGTACATTTGAATGCCAAAAAAAACCCAATCTGCCTTTCTATGCATTTTCTGCACAGTAAAAGAGAACAGGGCTTAAAATAACTGTATAAGGATTATGTTTAGTTCAGTTCATTGGTGGCAAACTTCCTGCAAATAGCAGCCAAGTAAAAAAAAAAAATACATATAAATATGAAACATCACTTTAAATCACAATTTAAATGTCGTAACAGGTACCAAACTAACAAAACATCATCTCAGTACCCAGAATTCCCTGCTGTGAACCTCGCAGGGCATTATATTTGAATTCTTGGTGGGGAGAACTACACTTTGTTTTTCGACGTGCATGTTTGTGCTCATCTGGCCAAAATGTTGGGAGCTTTTGATGAAAATGATGCATTCCATACCATAAGAGCATTTTGGAGGAGTCTTTGGCACATGCATTAATCTGGGGTTTTGCTGATGATGGAAAAGTGTGTGTGTGTGTGTGTGTGTGTGTGTGTGTGTGTGTATGCATATATAAATGCACACAGTTTCTTTTAGCTGCGAGACGAGCTGAGCCTTGTTTACAAAATGCAAAGTGTTTACAGACCTGTAAGCATATATATTATTAAAAAGCGTGCACACACACACACACACACACACACACACACACACACACACACACACACACACACACACACACACACACACACACACACACACACACACACACACACACACACACACACACACGGATCATTGAGGAATCAAATTCTTTGCTTCTTTATCCATCTTTGGGCAGCTGTTCCGTTATGCTGGTCATCATTCACAGAGCTGAGGAGGGAGAGGAGTTCTGTTGAGTATGTAAACCCAAGCTTCTCATGCCCGTACCGTACACGCATCTTTTTCTCTCCTCACTTTCTTTGTTTGGTTTTCCATTTGTTTTGCCGTTCTGTTTCTGCCTCGCAACTTTACATCCATAATGAGAAGAAACATTTCAGACGATAAGGGATCAATGTTTTGACAACAATCGGCGTCACTGCCATCTTCCTCTGACAGTATTGTTTGTTTCTCATCAATAAAAAAAGCTTTTTTTGTACATTTCTGAAGGCCGTGGGCTCTATTCCAGATTGTGTGCTTCGTCTGTTTGTGTGGAAGCCAAATGGATTATCACTGTGTAATTGTAATGAACATTGCACACTTAGCATAGTTCATTATCAATCCCCCATAATTGTTTTATGTGTTTATTTGTGTGTTTGGACAGGGGTGGGGATCAGTCCATACACACGGTGATAGTTTTATTATGAACATCTCTCAATCTCCAACTCCCTCCCCCTGCCCTACCTAAAAGAAAGTCACGAAACAGCATCCCTGATGGAACGAAACAATGCATCACCTGGAGAGAAGTGACAGGTAGGAGAACCAATGAGAGAACATGGAGGGCAAGTTTAGGGAGGGGTCAAAAATAAACGGTCGTGAAGCTGAGCCTTGGGGAACACTAATGAGAATGTGAGAACCCTTCCGAGGGAATCCAATTAAGGTGATACATATTTATCAGTACAGCCTCCAAAAACCCTTAACCAAGGGATTAATTATCTTTCACACAAGGATACAAACCCAGAGGAAACTATCATATGAAATATTCCAACAGAATATTGATGTCATTTGTAATATGTTGCATATTGTATATTGTTACTTTAAAAGTAACCTGGGTAATCACTACCGTTTCTCAACTCAACTCCAAATTCATTGGAAATGACCCTTTAACTTGTAAGATCACAAATATGTGATTAGCATGTTCATAACTGAACATTCTAATGCTGATGTAACAATCACTACTGTTAAGTGAAAGCAAGGGAGTTCTAGAACACTAACTTTGAATTTTGAAAAAAAGAAAAACATTCCAAAAAACCTACTCTTCAAATGG
This sequence comes from Synaphobranchus kaupii, assembly GCA_029718625.1. Taxonomy (NCBI): domain Eukaryota; kingdom Metazoa; phylum Chordata; class Actinopteri; order Anguilliformes; family Synaphobranchidae; genus Synaphobranchus; species Synaphobranchus kaupii. The sequence continues at coordinate 3,417,525 of CM056381.1, read as the reverse complement.
TTAAGTAACCATCGCTCTTTTTTTATTTTAATTTTACATTTTTACGTGTTTTACATCTTCTGCAGCAGTAAGGAATAATGAGGAATAATATTCTCAGGGGCCTCTCTCCTCGTCCTCCCTCTCTCTCTCTCTCTGATCTTAAGTGACTACTGATTGGCTAAGAGAGGTCTCCGCCATATTGTTCTTACCTGTCCATACTCTACAGACCAGGGGAATGAAATAAGGACGAGTTTTCAGACACACGAAAATACTTTTTTCCTCCCTCCTTTTCACCTTCCCTTGTCAGCTTGAAACAAAATGAAGGTGCACGCAGACAGGTAGTGACAAACGGCGTGCCACTTAAAGAGTCACGACGGCGTGCACGATTGCACAAAGGTGACACGGCCACCTGCACCTGCAATAAGGACGTCTGTTTATTACAGCAGTGTCAAGGAGGAATGCGCACGTCAGAGAGGTCAGCTAGAATCAACGTTTGATTTGGACGGCGCTGCGCAGGAAACCGCTTTGTGCCACTGGCACGGCTTTCGCTCGCTGACGCCGCGCGCCGTGGACCTGGATCTGAGACTTTCCGCCTGCTTTACATTATTTCAAGACATAACAGACACCTGTGTACTGAGGTGTGTGTTTAAGAAGCACTGGGAATATCCGGGAATATCCCTCCTCCAGAAGCGCTGGGAATATCCGGGAATATCCCTCCTCCAGAAGCGCTGGGAATATTCCTTGTGTTTCCTCCAAACCTGGTTGGGGTGGAAAATGAACGGAGCCGGCTCTGAGTTCACACCAAGCGCCTGTTCACTGTCCCCGTGTCTGCTTAACTAACTGTGAAAATGAAGAAATAAGGGCAAAATTAGTCACCCGCTCAGGCATGAATTATTTGGTAATGCATAAAGCAGCTGATAAGGGCGTATGTATCTTAGGATCCCTAAAGGCGGAGAACATTTGAGCGCTGTAGAGTAGGCTAGGCTTGGTACAGCGCTGGGTACTCTAGGCCTGTGGTTTACTTTACATCCTGTTAATTCAGGTCTGCAAGTCTCGCTGGTAATAATTCAACAGTAAATAAAAGACTACATTTCCCATGGCTCACTAAATATACAGCGTTTTCAGTTTTTTCCCCTCTTCGACCCTTCCCTTTTCTTGCTCTATTGTTTCGATGGTTTGGGCATGTTTTTTGGATTATTCTGTATCTGCTGACTGTGCACAAGTGGTCTCTGCGACTTTGATTAATTGTTGTCACGCGTTCCCCATCGTCAAAAAAATTGTTTGAGGATTCATAACACGCCAGGTAAATTTGCTTCTAAAATTTGTACAGATTGATAATGTTCATGTCTTTTTCTTTTAGCATCGTTGTTTGCGTGTGTACATTTTATGCACACGTACTTTTCCCTCCATTTTTCTCTCCAGTTTGTAATGCGCAATCATTTCATACATCAGTGCTCCCTGCTGCAAGTCAGCACTTTGATTTACATACACATCCTGCGTAAACATTCAACTCTGAATCTAAATTAGCAGCTAACACCGTGCGGAAAACAATGCCGTTGTCGTTTTTTTTTGTCATCGCGATGAAAAGATGTGGGGTCTCGTGTTCCCTGTGGCCCCGCTCACGGAACCCGGGTTCCGGGAAACCCCCCGTGAACAGGTGACAAAGATCAGACAACGCAAACAGCTTCGGCAGGTCCAGCGCGTTCACAGATCAAAGCCCGAGCTTCAGCTGTGGATTATAATGCAGAATAAAGGGACCTGATGCACAGTCTACTAAACGCTGGTGAGAACCGCTCGCTAGTGGCTCTTCTATGTCCACGGCGAGTGTCCAATAAAAACACCTGCACTTTAAATATTACATTACAGGCATTTAGCACATGCTCTTATCCAGAGCGACCTACACAACTTTCAGCATTTTTACCTAGTATCCATTTTTACAGTTGGATATTTACTGATGCAGGTTAAGTACCTTGGTACAACGGCACTGTCTGATCTGGGAATCGAACCTGCAACCTTTGGGTTATAAGCCCAGTTCCCTAACCATTATGCTACACTGCTGCCCATTATATTATCCTCTCAGCATGTCTCTTCTGGAGGACCAGTTAAACACAGGGAATTTGAATGAGGGGGAAAAAAATGTAATAAACATTACTGTTGGAAAAGGGCAGTGCTTTTTAATTTTTATAATAGGATCATTTAACCAAAACCTCTTGTGATCAATTCAGAATAATTTATTTATAAAGGGCGTTTGATTGCTTGAGCAACCGGTAGGACAATACATCATTCCAGGGCATGAAATTAACTTTTTCACCTACAGGCCAGAGTGGCTTGTCGATTCTAAGAAACACCAGACATTGTCAACATTTCAACAGCCACATTACCTTTTACAATATAACAACCTGGTTAGTTACCGGCCAAACTAGCTTCTTGAGAAGAAATAGTACCTGACACAATCAAAAATTTTATCAGCATTTGGCTGGTGACGGGTGTTCATTTCACATCACCCTCTCATTCCCCTGGCAACTCTTACAAGGCTACGCTCTCTCTACCTCTCTCTCCACCCTTAGGGAGCTCCATCCTCTCCACCCTTAGGGAGCTCCATCTTTACTCTACTGAAAAAGTAAGGAACCCCCCTTTGCTGCTTTCCTGATAACCGACTCGTGCACTCATGAGGTTTCCCCACATAAACATGCTGTTTTTCATCACAGTGACAGGAGAGGAGACGTACTGATGCTGCACACATTCTCCACCCTCATGTTGCCGGGAGGGATGTGCTGTTGCCAGGATGGATGTGCTGTTGCCGGGAGGGATGTGCTGTTGCTCATAGAGATGTGCTGTTGCCGGGAGGGATGTGCTGTTGCCGGGAGGGATGTGCTGTTGCCGGGAGGGATGTGCTGTTGCCGGGAGGGATGTGCTGTTGCTGGGATGGATGTGCTGTTGCCGGGAGGGATGTGCTGTTGCCGGGAGGGATGTGCTGTTGCTAAGAGGGTTCCCATGGTACCCCAACAGGCGCCGGGAGCTGTGGAAGTGTAGTCTGTGGTGTAGCTGCGGGGTCTGAGAATATTAGCGCAATTTATAACTCTGGTTTATAATTACATAATTTATAACAAGCTTGGGTTTGGAGCCTTTTTAAAGTTTACATGTCGTTTCCTCCTTCCTCCCTCCCTGTCTGGATAGATGGATGGAAAGAAGGACGTGGCCCTTTTTCTCAGAGTCAAGGTGGGCCAAGGCTTATGAACGCACCGCAGAGCCACGTCTCTGAAACCCAAGAGGCCGTGGCACGAGTCTGCAGTTAAACCTGCGCGCGCGCCGCGGCTTCCCCACACCCGGTGCGCCCCTGCGCGAGCAGCGCCGCAGTTCTGGCAGCGGGGGGGGGTTTATGGAGAGCGGTCGGTACAGAAACGTCCTCCACGCCACAAGGAAACTACAAACGCCGAGGCATTCCAGCAGCTTCAGTCATGACAAATTCATACTTCTTGAAATAAAATATTTGGGATGTGTTATCGGGTCCAAAGAAAATGAAAATCTGGCATGTCTGGCACCGCTGTTTTAATGAACGTGTCTTACGACAATTCCTCAGGAAACAAATTATTGCCACTGGTCATTTTTGCTGATCATTACGTAAATATTTAAATATGGAGTCTGGGTTTAAATAGTGGACCGTTTTTATAAATGCGCTGCCGCCGACAGTTCTTCATCGTCCAAAGTTAAGAGGATGAGCAACTTCAGTGGATATTAATGTGTCGTCGGAGACCTGCAAGGCAGTCGGTCTGAAATTACAGCCCTATAAAACGCAATGTGGTCTACGGACGGTTTCCAAGGCTTCTCTCCCTTTCTACAACAACATGAGATCTCGCGCTTCTCTCATCTTTCTTTCTCTGTTATTATGAAAACACATGTGACAGAAATATGATTAATGCGAGCGCGACTGAACCCACAAGGTAATTAGACGACTTTGAGAAAACAAATAACAATCCGAGGAACTTCCCTGGCTCTCGGGCCATTAACTTTACTGTCCTGCTTCCATCGCCCGTGGTGAACGAAAACGGGCGTTTCTGCTCCATAAACAGCGATTACACGGATATAAAAAATGACCACCATTAGAGCCTTCTTCACTATTTAAAAAATAATAACAATAAAATATCAAATACGGAATTATGCAACCACCGCCCATCACAACATTGTGAAACCGTCAGTTTGGGCTCGGTCATAGTGGTGCTCTGCTCCGCCGTGATCCGCTTTCACAACACACAGCGACACGCAAGTCTGTTGAGGATGTAAAGCGAGGCTCGTCACGCTGGATTTTTGTATGCGTGGAGAGAGAAGGTGTGTATTAATATTATCTGTCTACGCGTGCAGAAATCCAGCGTCACGAGCCTCCGCTAACAAGGCGTGCGGGTGGTATGGTGGACTATGGAGGGTCTGACAAAGTTGTGTGCTTAACGTTACATAGAGTGGAAACATAGACCCTATAAAACAGTGTGGAAATCAAAACACGTACTTGTACTTCACAGTCCAAAAATAATGGAACGGAAAGACTCACCTCAGCCACAGGAAATTGTTCTCCTGTCCTGACCTCGGCAGCCCAGTCTTCAGGTCGCTACAGAGGCCTGGCGCCTTGTTTTGTTCTATCGGTTATTTTGGCGGATATATCCACGAAAGACGGAATCGTAAAAACAAAAAAACTACACAAATAGGCTACTCTTGAGACATTTAAACGGGGGTTAAAACAAAAAATGACGGACGCTTGTCACTTTCAAAGGTACGAAGCAAAGCAAAATGGCACCCCAACAAAAATGTGTTCGCACTGTTGTGTAGTCGACAACACCAAATATCCAAACCGCCATCTCTTTGGCAAATAAAATTACTTCATTCATATTTTCCCTCCACTATCACTCGCTTCCATTCTCAACTCCTCTTCTACAGACGTCACATCTTCATCTTTTTTTTAAATAATAATAATTTGGCGCCAAGCGCGGGGCTGTGTAGGCTGTCCAATAGTCCGCTCCCCAACCGCGTTCACGGAGCAGACGGTGTTGCGTCATCACTTCACGTAATGAATTCAATTAGAAAAGTGGTTCCTACTAGTGGTTTCTCACCGGCCTGTTTTCTCCGCCTTCTAATGCAGCAGGGCCACGTTATTCTGTTGCTTGGATCAGACTCAAAATATTCACTTGGCCCTGTTTCAGCGACTGTACGTTACATCACCAATCTGGATTATTATTATTGTTACGATTATTAATATTCAAATCAATATTCATTTTATCCTTAATTTTTCATTGAAAGGAGAGCAGACAGTCTAGATGTATACGCACTCCTTTTGTGTTTTTTTCCCCACTTTAGGGTTACAGATTGAGATTTCAGGGGTATTTATGTGTATATCTGTGAAGGGGGCATTCGTGCGTGGGTTGAAAGTCAGCAGGTGTTCATTTCAAACGCTGGACATGACTAAAGACTGCAACGTTGTATCTAATAAAGACACAGGTAAGTTTATACTGTGTAATGATATTTCTATACTATGCACAGGAGCCTGATGTGGTCATTCATTACTTTAATCTTGCTGCAATCCTGCAGAGGATAGAGGATTTTTGTTTAGGAGTGCAAATAATCAGTGGTTTCCTGATGGATATCTTAATGCCTCCCAGATCTATTGCCAGGCAAAGTCATTTCATTGGATAAATCCAATGGATACTATTCTATCTGGCAAGGTGCCGAACCATTAACGTTGCAACATCAAACCGACGACTCGTCGCTGTTTCAGAAACCGCTGAGCAGATATAAATACATATCGTGGCCATATTCCTGAGAGTTTGAAATTTCAGGGGAAAAAATATTTATTTTCATTCCACGTAATCTGCTCTTTTTCATACAGACTGCCAAAATACTGACAAAATTATGATTTAAAGATCTATTCTGCAAAGATTTTATTCGATGGATCACTTTATCCAAATAAACTGATGGACAGTGGGCCACTAGGGCAGTATTTCACTATTATTTTGTTATAATCCTGAATTTGTTTTTTGTTTTTCTGTTATTGTATACAGACAACAACACAGTGGATAATTATCGTGTTTAGTGGTGCTGACTGCTGCCGGCAGTCCTGCAGGCCATTGCACTATAATGGTGCTTGCATCACCAGGGAAAGTAGAGTTTCAGTCGGCCAGGATTACATCATCTCGCTGCTAACTAGCGACCCCTGCTGGTAAATGTTAAACTGTACCTGAATTATCTTCCTCCGACTCCTCTGCGCCCGCCTGACTTGCAAACTGCGGTTTGATAAGACTGACTTTTTGGTGTTTTTGTTGAGTAACAGGGCAGTAACCCCCCCCCCCCCCCCCCCGATGTTTTGTGGGGGGTGGAGGGGCAAGTTCACATAAGTATCAATTCATATCTCAATCACAGCTACAGCGCTGTGTGATGTCATCGCTAACACAGCACTGTAGCATAGTGGTTAGGGAACTGGACTAGCAACTTCAAGGCTGCAGCCTCAGTTTGGATTCCTGCTGTTGCACCATTGAGCAAAGGTCTGAATCACTTCAGCAAATGCCCAGCTGTATAAAACGGAGTGTAAGTAAGACAGTGTTCTGTAACTAAGCGGTGTAAGTTACTCTGGGTAAAAGCATGGGCTAATTGTGAAACATACAGCAACGTATTCAATCACAGAAGGGAACTAGTTAGTCTGAAGGATACGTTTGGTGTTAGCTTACTGTTTAATGTACTACACTCACACAGCATTAGAAGTGTGCAGACAGACTCAGATCATTGCTCTTTATTTATTTTTTAGGGCTTTTATTGAGCAGCATGGTGTAGAGAGACAGGAAGAGTGGGGCTCGGGAGAGAGGGAGAGACACGCGACGTCGTGCAGAGGGGTCGTGCAGCCGGATTCGAACCATCGACGGCGCGACTCGCAATGAGCATGTGGACGGTGCTCGACGGACTACGCCACCGAGACAATCCCACTCATTGCTCTGTATTAAAAAAGTACACAGATAATCCCCATTGAGTTTGCATCGCTGGGGGAGTTCTGACTCAGGAGGAACGGCAGCTAAACGCAGGGGTCAGGGGTCAGGGGGCAGGGGGCAGTCCGTGCGTCAGCCGCCTGCTGAAGGCCCTGACCTGCAGTTTTCACTTACAGCAGCGGCTTGACTTACCCAGGAGTGGCAGTTTGGTTTTCGGGGATCGCACTAAAACCCCCGTCCACATGGCGTGTAATTGAAAGCAGGGGTGCAGCTGCGGAAACATGCCGTGTCTACGGCTCTGAGCCGGGCGAGAGCAGAGCACCCCCATCCCGGAACAGAGCCAACCATAGTTATTCCTCAAATGTGAGTGTGTGTGTGTCTGCGTGTGTGTCTGTGTGTGTGTAACTCTGCTCCGACTGCATTCATGACACATTCCCTCTGACTGGAAAATAAAAATGTGATGGTTTACAGAATTGATCAGAAGAATAAATGATTTTGACAGCTACAGTATGGTTGGGTGAGGGATTAGGAAAGAGGAAGGAGTCCCTGCCAGCATTAGAGATGGCAAAATCTGGAGTGTTAATGTGTGTGTGAGTGTGTGTGTGTGTGTGTGTGTGTGTGTGTGTGTGTGTGTGTGTGTGTGTGTGTGTGTGTGTGTGTGTGTGTGAGAGAGAGAGCGAGAGAGAAAGAGAGAGTGTGTGTGTTTTGTGTTTCTATTTGTATGTGTGAGAGAGAGTGTGTGTGTGTGATTCTATTTGCATTTGTGAGAGAGTGTAGTTTTCTGCACCTGATTAAATTCTAGTATTTTGCAGAAGCTGTGATCTGGACTGACTCACATAGCAAATACGTTTATGCTCACGTAGTCCTATCTATTCTACCTACAGTAGCGCTTGGCTATCTATATAATTACAGTCATTTCAAGTAATTATGGGATTTTATGTTTATAGAAAAGCATAGATACTACAGCAGTGTATTGTAAAACAACAATACACACTGTAAAAAACATTTTTTTAAAGACAGCCAACATTGACATTTTTTGATCCTTGTTTTGGAAGCAGAACGTTTTTTTTTTTCCTACGATCCAACTGTACACAGCGCGTTACATTTAACGCTTCGATTTCAAAGAACTGCCGGGAAAACGGCTCAGAAAATCTGCAATGAAAATAACTGAAGTCGTGTTTGGATTTGTTGCCTTTAATAAGATCTGAACTCACATCAAACGCACGAACCACTTCAAAGAGCTGCACTCTCTCTCTTTCCTCCGCCTGCAACTCTCCAATGGACTTCTCACATTGTTTTAAAGTTCACCAAACTGGGACGACTACCGACATATTATTGCTGCGATTCAATAAGATCGTTCATGCGAAACACTGTGGACACACTTTAGTACTTGCACTGATGACCTTAAAGATAACAACAAATTACCTTCGATTGCATCATGGTATGAAACATATAGGTAATCTATTTGTAATACAGAGGACATGTATCAGTATAAATTAAGAATTACTTCAAAAAACAAATTTTCCTTTAAAAAATAAATAAATAAAGTTCCTCCGCCCACACTATGAACTGTTTGCCTAAGTAGACTAAGTACTCTCGACTGACAGTAATTTGGCACCATTAATAACTGTTAATGTGTCAAACTGCAACGTTCTCTTACACCCAAACATCAAACTCGAATCGTGCGCAGATACCGTCTGCGCGCGAGGCAAGTCAGCCTTTTGCGCACAGCACACCCCTGAAAATTCCTGCGCACGGGTCTGAACAGGAACGGAAAACAAAGCCTCAGTTTACATCGTTTTCGCACCTGCTGTCTGACACAAATCAGATTTTATTCAATTACTTTTTCAAGTTTTTATAAGGGGTTTTCCAGCTCCGCTTCCTTCTATTGCATTTTTTAATGAAGGCGCGCAGCAGTTTTAGTGCTCATCATTTTTGCCCAGTAAAACAGACCGCTCGTGACATCAATCCAAAGTCAGATTTAATTAAAACAAATTAAACACGATAATTGGGAAATTGTTTTATGCGGTCTTATCAAATGTAATTATTAGGAAAAAAAGTGTATTATATAAATTAGCTAAATGTGGTGAAGCCTGCGTGTGGTTGTTTTCTCTCTGTGAGCATATTTCTAATAATTGATTTACGTAAATTGATTTTTGTGGAAAATTCCACCGATAGTCTATAATCTGTCTTTATGTTCTACATCTCTCTGTCTGCGCTTAAACCGTGTCCAGCCCGGTTTTACCATTAGCGCGTGCCTTTGTGTGCGGACAGGAGGAGAGCACGAGACGCACAGTGGCGGTTGCCGGTTTTCAGTAAGGTTACCTGGCGTTGACAGGTCTACATTACCCAGCGTATAGAGTGCAGTTCTGTGTACACTGGCACGTATGGAAACCAGGTGATTGCTGTCTCGCTGGCGGGCGGATCATATGTAATAAATGTAAGGGGCCGTTTTATAATCGCAAGTGGGTCCTTGCCTTGTAGGCCTCTCTCGAGGGGCGCAACGAATAGGCCTGCCGTCTCTTCCAGCGCCAGTCTGTATGTCCTGGATTCAGATTCGGGGGAGACGGAGGGGATTTCTGGGCGTCCAGTTGCTGATGCGATGTGGACAATACCGTGAAGTCGTTCCAGAAAAGGGGCCGTCTGGAATTCGCCTGCTTTTCTCGTTAAAGCTCCATCTATGTGATGCAAAAGAATGTACTGACAAAAAGAAACTTTTAAAAATGTATAAGCTTTATATTACAAGCAACTTCCCTCCTAGTGAAACACAAATTAAAACAGTAAACCCTAAAAAAGCAGAGCACACAATTATAATTTCAGCCTGAACGCAACAGCCAGTAAAATGCTTGAATTGGGCCCACGTTTTCAGAAAAAAAATCATCTAAAACGGTTTTGAGGGATTCAACACACACATGCTCCTCTCCTGGCCGGTCCATTAAAACCATTCATCCAAAACTGCAAGATCTCTTACCACTGAGCCAGATCCTCAGAAATGTGCAATTCACGGCATACCCTAGTAGCCTACCTGCACCACGGGACATGTACCCAGGGGTATAGAACGGAATTCTGGGCCCAGTGCAAATGCAGTCTCTATATGGGCCCTTTCCCAAAGCAAACTAACTACCCAGGGCCCCCGGGGTGGGGGGAGGGGGGTGGGGCTGGGTAGTCAGTTCCACTATTCCCCCCACTACGACGCCCCTGCTTGTACCCCAGTTCGCCCACCACTTGAAATATGATGCCATGCATGCAGTACCATTATGACATCACACAATGAAATCACAAAAACAAGCTGCTGTCATTGGTGGAGGGTTAACAGTGTGCGGTTGCCAGGGCTCCTCATGGTGCATTGTAAATGAGGTGTCTGTTATAGTGCACAGAGATGGCAGTCTGTCTGTCTGTCTGTCTGTCTGTCTGTCTGTCTCACAGCACGCATTAAACAGCCGCCGACAACAACACCTGCTTTAGTACAATAACTATTACTGTGCTGCCAAGTGTAATTCGTCATTATCGTTACCGTTTGGTCATAAACGGTTCTCTCATCCCGATAAAAGCGTATTGTATTAATTATTCATTTAAATGGAGCCACAGGGGTGGGAGCTAATGGCTATTGGTTCCATGCTTTGGAAATTTGGAAAGTAAGAAATTAAAGTTTTGTTGAACCGTACAGGGTGGTTTGGCCCGCCAGACTGCACACGCGTGTCCCGGGAGACTCACGGTCTCTGTGGTTACGGCGGACCGAGGAACAGCTGACATCTCTCTCCTTTCGCCGTGCGTCTGAAGTCTCGCAAAGACAATGCGACTGTGTCTAAGGGCCATTATTCCCTTCAACCCACAGAGAGCTCCATTCTGTGTGTGACCCTCTCTGTACCCTCCGAATGTCTGAACGAGAACGGGGAATTGTCTCCAGTGTGGTTTTCACAAGACGACGGTATTGAGGGTTTTCTTAAAAGTGGTGGCGTATCCTTACTGCTCTGGCCACACAAGATCCAGCCCGCCCTCGACTCCCACAATACCCCCCGCCCTCACACAGAACTCCCACAATACCCCCCGACGCACACAGAGTTCTGAGGGGGAGCGGCCCGATTGTTCGCCGCCTGGGCGCTGCGATGTTGGTCTCGCGTTCCGACCCAGTCCATGCGATAGCCAGGCTGTGTGTGAGTGTATGTGTGTGTGTCGTCCCCAGTCTCACCATGTCATTCTCCACCAGAGGGGGGCAGCAGAGAGACTGAATAAATCTGATTCTAATTCTTACTGTGGCTGAAGCCAGCAACAATCACAGGGCAGATATACTCCTCCACATGTACACCCTGTCAGACCCCTTTCTCCTTCCCTCCCCCTCTCTTTTGCACTCTCTCTCTCTCTCTCTCTCTAAACACACATATATTTCTATATGTATTTCCAGGCTTGATTGAGACTGATGTTATTCCAGGGAGCTACACAGGATAGGTCTGCTGCTGGCCTTTTATTTTTAGGTTTCACACCTTTTAAACTCCACCCCCACCGCCGCCTCCCCTCACACGTATACACACACACACGCACACACACACACACATATGTTCAAATAAAAATACAGTACAGCACACTTTCCCATTTTTTCTCATCCAAGGACTGAGCCCTGTGTAACACAACCCTGCTATCAGCTTGCACGGCTTGCTTTTTACCGCACCGGCCAATCAGGCTTCAGGAGCTCAGGGTAAGAACCTCGTCTGGATCACTTCCGCTCCTGAGCTGAAATTAAATTCACAGACTGACAAATGGGCGTAACAATCAGTGAGGATGTCTCGGTTAATTAACTGGGTTTTTTGGGTGAATTTCCCGAAACAGAACTCAGCAGTGAGATTGCGGAGACAGAGCCAACTTCCTCCTGGTGGCTAACCCACTGCCGTAGGATATCAATGCGTTGGACAATGTACTAGGTCATGTGGTAGAAGCAGAGGCCCTCGGGGTGTGTTGAAGCACAAGCTCTGACACAGTGCCGGACAACACTCTAAAAAAACAGGGAAAAATATGAGCCAATATGGGCTGGATGGCCTGTTCTCCTCATCAGGCCTGCTCTTACACTGGGGATCACCTGTGACTCTGTTACCTGTGATTACAGGTCCCATCGGGCCTTCTCTGTTCCATACCCGAGAATTTTGGAAAAAGATTCCTGAGTCAGCTCTTTTTGTGTCCTCCTTGTCGTCAGACACCTCTGGAGGAAATGCCTCCTGGACGCGGACTTGTAAAGCGTCTCGTCTTTTTTTCCGAACTCGTTCTCCGTCTAATGAGAACCATGTGCAGGGAAAATATTCCTTGGATTATTGTCAGGAGGAGGGGGGCTTATTTAAGCACACATGCAACACCTGCGTTTAGTTATACAGTCCTCCTCCTCACTCGATACAGTGCTGACATCCTTGTGAATTTATCCGGGAAGATCCGCAACAGCTGGGGGACGGCATAAATCATTCAAGATGGCCGTTTGTTACACCTGGATTACCTACCCCACTTTGACTCAAGCCTGCATGCCTGTGAAATCTAACATGACAGATCACAGTATTTCCCACTTATGGCTTCCATTTATGGGTTTCAATATAATTACAGTATTGTTTGGCTATATATACTGCTTCCACAGAGAGTCAATGTCCTTCGTTACCACTATTTCACACAGCCGTCCATAATCTACCATGGAGCCTGATGTATGATCAGGGGCCAAAGTTGAAAAGCGATCTCAGCCGTCAGTTTGGTCAGGAGTGCAGAGGCCTGACAAGTGAACGGAATCCAAGACCTCCGGGTATCAGGAGGGTCTGAAATCCTGAAAGACAAATCTTTAATCATCTGGCGGGAAATGGTCGGGATCAGCTCACGACAAGGCGCAGATCAAAGGCGCATGCCAGGTTGTTTTTAGCCTGCATTCACCCTTTCCGCACCGCAGCACGCGAAATCCCTAACGGATCAACCGCCCCTGTTGAAAAGAGTTAAGAAAATGTGTCTGGATCTGTTTTTAGACGTGCCTGACATTAATGTCCAACTGTGTATTATTCATCTGTGAAAATGCCGGACACACGGGCGACGGTATAGCCAACTGGAGAATAGACGCTAATTAAAGAACAAGGAGGCGAACGTCGCGCTACACGTCCGCGTGCCCCTCGCGGAAAAGAATGATCAGACGTACACAGACCTTTTAAGAAGACTCCCCGGGGGAAAAAATAGGAGGATCGGATGACCAGGCAAGATGCGAATGAGAGAGGGAGGGAGACGGCTTTGATCCTTTCCAAAAGGAAGCCGCTGGTTTTAGCGAGCGGCCGGCGTGATCCCCAGGAGACGGGATGCAGGATTATATCGCTCATATTGTGATTCATCGGCGCGGACTTCGACTCCTGTGGGCGCTGTGAGTGGTGGCTCTCATCAGTCGCATTAAAGTTCATAGTCTTTCTCCCCCGGGGCAGTCTCGTGGCCATTATTCTAAAGCAGGGCCGAGCCAGTGTGTAGCCTACCTACCTATGCATGTTTCCATTTCCACCAATTAGTCTGGCTCAGTTAGCTAATTAGCAGTCTACAGAAGCGCCGGCTCTTGTTGATTACACCACAGAAAAAAAAGCTTTAATAGCCTATGTGGACACAAGATTATGGGGGTTTTCAATGAATTTAACAACAAATATTAGGTTAAATATGTGGGCTAATTAAATAAATAAAATTAGAAGTGGGCATGAAATCCTGACAACGATACGACCGTTCACCCCATGTGTTAGTGCGTTATAGTGAATTGTGCGATACCCTATACTCTTCATAAATAGTAGGCTATTTTCCTAGCATTGCCCATATGTCGATGCATAAATAGACACTTATTTATGGGAACAAAAAATGAGACGTAAACCTTTTTTTTTTTGTGAAAATATAATTTATTTTAAGTAGCAGTCAGTGCACTCCAAGAGGACCCCCAAGCCTTATAGTACCGTTACTGATCTCCTTTCAAATCTAAACGCTCGTATAGAAACCACACAGGAGCAAAGGTTTCTGAAAAGCCTATAGCGAGGATCAGGTCAGGGCAGCGGTAAAACAGCGGCAGACCCCATTGAAAGAGACAGTTATACGAGCTGCGGTTTCGAGAGATCCACCGTATCGTGATTTGCAGAACTCCTGGCGCGCGCCGTAAAGCCTCCCGACTCCAGCGCGCTCGTGCCAAAACCTCTGGACCCAACGGAGAGGAGGCTGCGGTGCGCGTGGGATTTCCCCATGGTTCGTCGTTCTAACGCAGCCCCGTCATCGTTAAGTCAGAATGCTGTTCCATATCCAGAAGCAAAGTTACAAGTCCTATGATTTACAAATCTGGTTAGTAATAGTATTCTGGTGTCTAACACTGTCCCTGATATAAACGGTTATTGTATAGCCACTACTATAACTTCTACTGCTGCTACAACAATTCACTACCCTTATATAATTATTGCTGTCTGATTCAATTTTTATAATTGGTAGATTGTTGAAAGCAGTGCATATAAAAGGGTTAGCTATATTGCTTTGTCCCAAAGGCTTTTGATCCTCACAAGCTATTGTAATCGCAAATCAATTACCTGAACAATGATTCTTTATCAGCGTATACTCTGTATTATAAAATATATTATCAGATGTAAATATTGATAATCGGCATATTTAGAAAATAAAACACCTCATATAAGGCATTCATTGTGCATGGCTGATGATGTATATAAATTTTAACTTAAATTTATTTTTTAGGATTAATGTTGGCGTGAAATTTTAGGATAGAAAAAGAAGGCACATGGTTAACAGGGTGTGATTTCTCATAATATTTCGACAATTTACAAAACCTTTTCGTGGTACCATTTCACCAATGCAATTTTTTCCCAAAATGCAAAACAGAATACACATGACAAAAAAACAGAATAAATCTATACCATATTTCTGACAGCAGGTGGCGTTGTCTCCCCACTGAAAGTCACCTCAGTCAATCTGACTGTTCTTTACTACTCTAAAAACTGTCTCAAATACATTTGATTGCTCATCCATTCAAGTTGTCATTATTTTTCTCAAGCCACTTAAAACAGAGAATCTCAGTTATTTGCACAATGAAGTATTCCTAGAATTGGATGAATTTCAACCAAAAGCAGGACTAAATTAATCACAATACAAAGTCTGCAGCACTGGTTGTAGTGCTGGTGTCGTAATGGTGTAGTTTTCAAAATCACAAACACAAAAGTGAGAGTTTTCAGTAGTCAAGTCGTCATACTCAACACTATGGTCATCCTACAGTCAAAACGAGGATGTTTCCAAATGAAAAAAAAAATTTAATGTAATAGCAACAATAATTTAACGATCACACCACGCGTCAGAAAGCTAGTATGACTGATCAGTGCCTGGCCCTGAACTACACGACAAATTCACAGCTGAATGTATGAGATTCGAGACAACAGAGGGAGAGAGAGAGGGAGAGGGAGAGGGAGAGAGAGAGAGAGAGAGAGAGAGAGAGAGAGAGAGAGAGAGAGAGAGAGAGAGAGAGAGAGAGAGAGAGAGAGAGAGAGAGAGAGAGAGAGAGAGAGAGAGAGAGAGAGAGAGAGAGAGAAAGATAAAAAGTCAGCTCGGTCTGGAGAGATTCGTGCGGGTCGTTCTCCGGGCTGCAGGGTGTTAAGATTTGGAACGCTGAGGTCAGAAGGGGGAGGAGGCTAAAATGGCATCAGCACGCAGTTCATCGCGACCACAATCTGCTCGGCGGTCAGGTCCCGCTCACTTGGACAGCCTCTTCGCTACGTCCATGTAGGCCATCTCGATCTCCTTGTCGGCGGCACAGGTGTTGGTGAACTCGTCGCGAGCGTAGGCGTTCTGCAGGTACCGCCACACTCCCGCCATCTCCGCTGGGATCTCGTAGTTGCGGTACTTCTTCGCCACGATCTGGCGGAAATCGGCGGGAAAGAAAAATACCGGTAAGCGGGCGGAGCCTCATCTTTATGAATGGAGCTGTCACGACAATGTTTCAGTTCAAAATTTAATCAATTCTTTTTTTTGGAGAGGGTTTTGGTCATCTGCAAACATGCTGGAGTCGTCCAAAAAATAAGGGAGTAGTTTTTAGAGGAGTTCTTCTCTCTGTAGTCATAGCCACAGTGATTTTCCCTTCGGGCCTGATTTACTAAGAGCTTTAGTATGTGCAAAACATTTAAAACACACGGAAAAAAAAAATTACACAATGATTCTGTGCAAAATAAACACCATGACCAATCACTAAAAGTACTAAAAGTTGTTGCACATGCTGAAGGTCTTCGTAAATCAGACCCTTAATCTCAGGGTACCTCCATAAGTGTAAATCAAGCTCTGCTGCACCTCCTCCTCCGGCCACCAGGGGGCACAGTCCTACCTTTACGATGTGCAGCTTTGGCAGGAGGTTGCAGTCAGCCAGCGTCAGATCGTCTCCATCCAGGAACCTGCGGTTGGAGCCCTTCTCCTCCTCCATGCTGTCAGCGTTGATCTCCTCTGGGAGAGGGCTGTTGAGGTAGGAGTCCAGCTTCCTTAAGGCCTTCACTAGACCCTTCTCCAGACCTGCAAAATACACGGTGTAGTTCCCCATTATGACCACTAGGTGGTAGCAGAGCTGCACTTTTAAATATGCAGTGCTCTGGCAGGACTGCAGCAGAGCTACATGACACAAAGGTAACAGTTCTCTCCGCTCACGTTGGAATCTACAGGCGTTACAGAAAGGGCCAATAAAACATGGTAAATATTTAACCGTGGTGACCATGACATGATAAATGATTTTCACTGCGAATTTCTCAACCTTTTTCCTTTTTGCGCTGCGGTTATTCAAACAACGGCGGCGGAGATGAAATCATCGCGCACGCCGCGATTTGCATGCGCTTTGCTCGGTCCACCGCATTCCGCCTGAGCCCAGGATCACGATCTTTACCTGCGTTGGCCTCTGGCTTGGTGTTCTTGATGTAGGCGGAGAACTTGGCGAAAACGTCGTTTCCTGCCGAGTTGGATTCCCTGTTCTTTGCGGCCAGTTTGGGATACCTGAGAGACGCAACGTGACATTGTTTACTGCATTATTCATGCACAGGTGCCTCACACAGGTGCCTTCACTGCGGTGGCCTAGTTTCTGTGTGTAAAAAAAAAACTCAGAGATTTTCTCTTCCTGCATTTTCCACAATCAAATTTGAAAGTTTTTCTGGTTGTTTTTTGTTTAGGTTTCAGTACCCCCAAGTTGTTATTGGGCAAGGGGGTTTCCACCAACTTTTAGTTTTTTACAGCCAGATTGACTGCATTTCCAATGGTTTGTGGGATTGAAAGGCTGACAGACATTTTTGCCGCCTCCCTCCTCCCCATTAAAATCACATCAACTTTATAAAAATATTCAGTTTTTGTCACTGAACATGTAGTAGTGTCACCTTAAGTACTACTTCCATTGTTAGAAGGCAGTCAGCCATTTTATCTTCTGCTGCAGGTCTTAGGGTACGTCCCAATATTCTTCACTCCCCACCTCCCCACCTCCACTCCCCCACTACCACTCCTCTCCTACCCGGAAATATGCAAAACTGCCTGAACGTTTTGAGTACAAGTATTTGCATGTACAGTATCCAATGTACATGACATTGCAGTTTGCGTCAAGACATTAATTAATATGTAAGCATTAATACGTCATTAAGATGTAATCAGCGACATTAGATTAAAACACAAAGATCCGTTTCCGGGGCACGGAGTAGAGGAGTGGTAGTGGAGGAGGAAAGGAGGAGAGGAGTGGTAGCGGAGGAAAGGAGTAGAGGAGTGGTAGTGGAGGAGGAAAGGAGGAGAGGAGTGGTAGTGGAGGAGGAAAGGAGGAGAGGAGTGGTAGCGGAGGAGGAAAGGAGGAGAGGAGTGGTAGCGGAGGAAAGGAGGAGAGGAGTGGTAGTGGAGGAGGAAAGGAGGAGAGGAGTGGTAGCGGAGGAAAGGAGGAGAGGAGTGGTAGTGGAGGAGGAAAGGAGGAGAGGAGTGGTAGTGGAGGAGGAAAGGAGGAGAGGAGTGGTAGTGGAGGAGGAAAGGAGGAGAGGAGTGGTAGCGGAGGAAAGGAGGAGAGGAGTGGTAGTGGAGGAGGAAAGGAGGAGAGGAGTGGTAGTGGAGGAGGAAAGGAGGAGAGGAGTGGTAGTGGAGGAGGAAAGGAGGAGAGGAGTGGTAGCGGAGGAAAGTAGGAGAGGAGTGGTAGTGGAGGAGGAAAGGAGGAGAGGAGTGGTAGTGGAGGAGGAAAGGAGGAGAGGAGTGGTAGTGGAGGAGGAAAGGAGGAGAGGAGTGGTAGTGGAGGAGGAAAGGAGGAGAGGAGTGGTAGTGGAGGAGGAAAGGAGGAGAGGAGTGGTAGTGGAGGAGGAAAGGAAGAGAGGAGTGGTAGTGGAGGAGGAAAGGTTGCATTTTTCAAATATTGGGACATACACTTAGTGTCCGTACAGGACCAGACAACTTTACCCATAACCCACTTCAGGCCGTAGAAGATGAGGTCATAACATCACAGATCTACTTAAGACATGTCGCCAGTCAGCACAATAAATATATCATATAATTTCAGCGATCACAGTATTACCAAAGATGTATAAATTACATTTTATTTGGAATTCATTTAAATTATATGTCTTTCAGTATTAATCATTTTCCTTTTTTTTTTAATTGCAAGACTCTGTTACCCCCAGTTTTGGAGCCTCAGAACTAATCAGAGCCTCCCCTATGCCTTGTACACGGAGCCCTGCTCTCTGCTGTCCCTACAGGCAGGCCTGGGTACTGCAACGAGCCGCAGAGTCAGCTGGTTTCCTTTACGCCTCAGGTCTTAATTGCTTAACGAACAGGGAGTCAGCACACCTGGTTCTCCAGGTGAAAAATCAGCTGCTGATTGGGAATTGGTTCTAATCCCGGTGGGACGTAACGACAGGGCAGGAACTGAACCAGAGGCGTAACCAACAGCAACCAGCAAGCCACAAACAGGAAGTGGATCATAGCCAGTATCTAACTGCAACTGCAATATGTTAAAATTTAAATTACTACATGAAGGCTACATGTGGTATAACATTGGTGCTCATCCGACACAGGTAAGTCAAAGGTATCCAGGTGAACAGGTGGACTCAGGTGCTGGCAGGTCATTCCTGGTAAATCCTATGGCTGAAGCAACCAATCAGGACAAGCTTGCGCTCTAATATCCACCAATGAATGCGCTCACTAAGCATTACTTAAGTGCCTGTACAGGGCGGTCAATTACAAAAGCCCCACCCCCCCCAAATAACATGACGGACAGGTCCCCAAAACGGACCTCACCATTGAAGCTGAAAGTGATACCCTAAAAACAGATGCACTTCCTATACCACAGACACAACACACAAATCCCAATGTCACAAATTGGGGGCGACGTACTTTGGGGGTGCCAGCGACTCCTCCAGGAACTCCTCTATCTTGTTGATGTCGGTCTTCACCTCCCCGTTAAAGGTGAGGAACGGGGGGTGTGTCCCTGGCGCCAGGTTATGCAAATCCGCCGGTTTCCTGTGCAGGAAAGAAGTGGAGGTTTAGAGAGAATGGGACACAGCGCTCACCCAAACCACATTGTCCTGCCACCGCTCACAGACACACACGTCAGCTAACCACATGAAGTCACACTCCTCCCAGCATGCTTTATTTCACACAGCCAATGAGGGCAGAGCTCTGCCATTAGCACATTTTAAAGGAAACCTGGCCTGTTTTTCTGAGCTAAAGAGAGGAATCTCTTCAGACTTCACCCTGTGATTCTCTTTGTCTCAGATGGATGACTGTCTCAGGTTCATGACTGAGACTCCCTGTTCCAAGTGGTTGACTGTGACTCTCACTCAGGTGTATGACTGTGACTCTTACCTCTTCAGGTCGACGGTGGTGACGTTGAAGACGACTCCTTTGAGCCACAGGATCATGAAGAGCCTCTGGGAGAAGGGACAGTTTCCAATGCTCTCTCCATCACTCCCTGCCTGCAGAGTGGACACACACACATATAAAACCAACCAATAAGACACTCTGCTTGCAGAGGACAAACCCACAATGAAATCCAACCAATAAGACACTCTGCTTGCAGAGGACAAACCCACAAAGAAATCCAACCAATAAAACTATCTGCGAGGACACACCCACAAATTAAACCAACTAATAAGACTCTGCTTGTAGAGGACACACCCACAATGCAATCCAACCAATAAGACTTTCTGCTTGCAAAGGACACACCCACAATGCAATCCAAACAATAAGACTCTTTGCTTGCAGAGGACACACGCACAACGCAATTCAATCAATAAGACTCTGCTTGCAGAGGACACACCCACAATGCAATCCAACCAACAAAACTATCTGCTTGCAGATGACACACCCACATTTCTGTGCCCAATAGAACTGCCTGACTGTGGAGTACATGACCTCCAAAAGCAATGTGTGAGTCTGCATACGTGGATTTGTGTATGTATGTGAGTGTATGTGTGTGTGAATGAGTGTGTGTTTGTGTCAGTGAATGAGTGTGTGAGTAAATACAGATAGGAGTCTTCGGCAGGATATGAGGTTTGAAACCTAAAACTGACCTCAAAGAGCAGTAGAAATGGCTCCTGATTTTGCCTGGTATATCGCAGTGACCTCACTGTACACACACACACACAGCACACCTACACATACACACATACAGAGTGTGCAAGCACACACACACACATAGTACATCTACACATACACACATACAGAGTGCACACACACTCTCTCACAGGGAACACCTACACATACACACAAAGATACACACAAATGTGCATGTAAAAATTTCCATCAGTGGAAAACGTACATATAAAAGCCAGACTCAAATCTGCAGTCTGGACACTGACAACAGCCAGTTCTTTTCCTTTTGTGTTTGTTTTAAAGGGAATCAAATCCAAATTTCCACATCTCTGTGGGAGCAGCGATCAGGTTTTCCGGCGGCAACCCGAGACCGCCGGCGGAAAGCAGACCTGGCCACCCGAGCGCTGGGGGCCACTGAATAATGCAGGACCGTTCCATTACCCGCTTGATTAGCCGCTGCGCGCGTTAGCGGTACAACCTGCGCAGAGTCTGCGCATGTTAGCACTAAGTCTGCACAGAGTCTGCGCATGTTAGCACTAAGTCTGCACAGAGTCTGTGCATGTTAGCACTAAGTCTGCACAGAGTCTGCGCATGTTAGCACTAAGTCTGCACAGAGTCTGCGCATGTTAGCACTAAGTCTGCACAGAGTCTGCGCATGTTAGCACTAAGTCTGCACAGAGTCTGCGCATGTTAGCACTAAGTCTGCACAGAGTCTGAGCATGTTAGTGCTCAGGGTCTGCATGGGGTCTGCGCATTTTAGCGCTTAGTCTACACAGGGTCTACACATGTTAGCACTAAGTCTGCACAGACTTGCATTAGTGATTGTATCTGCACACAGTCAACTAATTTTAGCTATGGGTCTGCACAGAGTCTGCGCATTTTAGCTATGGGTCTGCACAGAGTCTGCGCATTTTAGCTATGGGTCTGCACAGAGTCTGCGCATTTTAGCTATGGGTCTGCACAGAGTCTGCGCATGTTAGCGGTATGTCTGCGCATTTTAGCAGCGCGTCTGCACAGGGTCTGCACATTTTAGCTATGGGTCTGTGCATTTTAGCTATGTATCGAAAAAGGGTCTGCACATTTTAGCTGTCAGTCTGCATGTTTTAACACTGGGTCTTTGTTGTGTCTACATGTTTCTGCTCTGGGTTATTTAGTGCAATTAATATTTAATCATTACAATTATCACAACAGGGTTTGTAAGGATGTGTAAATCTAAAACGGACACATGCTCTATGCAAGGTCATTAACATGAATAAACCTAAAGCATAAAAGCAATGAACCTTCATCTCTGAACTTGATCAGTACAACCAGATAGTCAGTTTCATAGCAAGCTGTGGACTCACAGGAACATGTGTGACTTGCGATTACCAGGGACATTTACGTAAATGCAACAGTTATGGTTTTGTAGAGACGGGCAGATGTTAGACACAGACGGGCAGATGTTAGACACAGACGGGCAGATGTTAGACACAGACGGGCAGATGTTAGACACAGACGGGCAGATGTTAGACACAGACGGGCAGATGTTAGACACAGACGGGCAGATGTTAGACACAGACAGGCTTTTGGGTTCTGACCACATCGTCCTCTCAGATGTTGGACAAAGCCTGACTCCAAACACGCTGATAACCTGCGCACAGCGGTGATGTCATTTCCTCTGTCAGATACCCAGTCTGTTTATTCATGAAACGGGCCTTTTTAATGCATTGAATGGGCACGGCGCTGCCACGGAAACACAATACAGGCGGCTGATAACAGCCAATCAAGATCTGGAACAGAAGAACAATGGCTGGTGGTGTGTGCCGTTTGCTGGGCGGTGGGGGGGTGGGGGGTGAGGGTTAAAAGTATTCGCTTAATGTTTCACTTCTTCCACTGAAAAATGTGCCGTTTTCTTCACTGCTAACCGCTGTATGGATCATATTAAACATTAATGTGCCATATTCACCCCCCCCCCTCCCCCCCAAAAAAACTGCCATGCATTTTAGTTCATAGACTTCAGCTCAGAGAGCCAGTCTGGACAATATCAGGGTTGCCAACTCTCACGCAGGCTCATCTGCTGTTAATCTCACGCCAGAGTCAGACCTACGTCATGTCCCCCCCTCCATCCTAATCCCCTCCGGTCCAGGATTGCAAGCCCTACCCCCCACCCCAGCAAAATTCCCCTCTACTTTCAAAGGGTCTATGATCTACATCTCAGAGGAATCTGCATATCATCAGACAATTACAAAACATCACTACATACAGTATGTGCACTAAACAGCACTACATACAGTATGTGCACTAAACAGCACTACATACAGTATGTGCACTAAACATCACTACATACAGTATGTGCACTAAACAGCACTACATACAGTATGTGCACTAAACATCACTACATACAGTATGTGCACTAAACAGCACTACATACAGTATGTGCACTAAACAGCACTACATACAGTATGTGCACTAAACATCACTACATACAGTATGTGCACTAAACAGCACTACATACAGTATGTGCACTAAACATCACTACATACAGTATGTGCACTAAACAGCACTACATACAGTATGTGCACTAAACATCACTACATACAGTATGTGCACTAAACAGCACTACATACAGTATGTGCACTAAACATCACTACATACAGTATGTGCACTAAACAGCACTACATACAGTATGTGCACTAAACAGCACTACATACAGTATGTGCACTAAACAGCACTACATACAGTATGTGCACTAAACAGCATTACATACAGTATGTGCACTAAACATCACTACATACAGTATGTGCACTAAACAGCACTACATACAGTATGTGCACTAAACAGCACTACATACAGTATGTGCACTAAACAGCACTACATACAGTATGTGCACTAAACAGCACTACATACAGTATGTGCACTAAACAGCACTACATACAGTATGTGCACTAAACAGCACTACATACAGTATGTGCACTAAACAGCACTACATACAGTATGTGCACTAAACATCACTACATACAGTATGTGCACTAAACAGCACTACATACAGTATGTGCACTAAACATCACTACATACAGTATGTGCACTAAACAGCACTACATACAGTATGTGCACTAAACATCACTACATACAGTATGTGCACTAAACAGCACTACATACAGTATGTGCACTAAACATCACTACATACAGTATGTGCACTAAACAGCACTACATACAGTATGTGCACTAAACAGCACTACATACAGTATGTGCACTAAACAGTACTACATACAGTATGTGCACTAAACAGCACTACATACAGTATGTGCACTAAACAGCACTACATACAGTATGTGCACTAAACAGCACTACATACAGTATGTGCACTAAACATCACTACATACAGTATGTGCACTAAACATCACTACATACAGTATGTGCACTAAACAGCACTAGATACAGTATGTGCACTAAACATCACTACATACAGTATGTGCACTAAACATCACTACATACAGTATGTGCACTAAACAGCACTACATACAGTATGTGCACTAAACTTCACTACATACAGTATGTGCACTAAACAGCACTACATACAGTATGTGCACTAAACATCACTACATACAGTATGTGCACTAAACAGCACTACATACAGTATGTGCACTAAACATCACTACATACAGTATGTGCACTAAACATCACTACATACAGTATGTGCACAAAACAGCACTACATACAGTATGTGCACTAAACATCACTACATACAGTATGTGCACAAAACATCACTACATACAGTATGTGCACTAAACAGCACTACATACAGTATGTGCACTAAACATCACTACATACAGTATGTGCACTAAACATCACTACATACAGTTTGTGCACTAAACATCACTACATACAGTATGTGCAACTAAACATCACTACATACAGTATGTGCAC
>CM056381.1:3365521-3392636 GCA_029718625.1 Synaphobranchus kaupii | reverse complement strand
AACAAGGCCTAAACAAGGCCTATTCTGGGGACTAAACAGGCTTCTAGGTTGAAAGGAAAAATTTTCTTTTAGTTTGTTTTAAACTTTTCCCAGACTGCTCAAAATAAATTCTCACATGTGAAATGCTCATTGATCACTCTGAAGCATATCGTTTTTATAATATATATTTTTTTAAAGCCAGTGCTAGTGGCAAAATAAGGCAGCCATTTCACAGCACCCTGAAATGTCTCGAAATCAGTACTACAGGAGGTTTATCTGAGTTTTTCCTGCCCGTGCTACAAGAGGTTATTTATTTTCTTTTCTTTTAAAAAAAAAGTAATTGACAGGTACAGCTGAAGGAATCATGAAGATTGAACACTGATTAAGGCCTCTTTTACACTGCTAATCTAATCTCAGGGGTTAATCTAATCAATGGACCTTTGTAAAGCACACAGCTCTGTGTCAGCCTGTTCGTTACTCTCTGATTTAATGACCCCTAGAAAGCCGGTTTACAGAACTGCGTAATCTAAAGACTTGATCGCTTTATAGTGCTAAGAGTTGTGAGGGCCAGAGGAGCCCCAGAGAGAGTGCAAGGCAGCCACAGACCAGCAGGGGGCAGTCATGTGACCAGAGTTAAATCACTGCGATACTGACATCATCATCATCATCATCATCATCATCATCATCATCATCATCATCATCATCGTGATCGCTATCACCGTCCCCATCTACCGCCTGTCCCGGGCTGTGGGGGGGTGTGAGTCACCGCTGTGGGGGGATGGGGGAGTTAGGCTGGGGGGGGGGTGAGACAGCATAGCCCACTCGCGGCATTGGCACATTCCAATGAGTCCAATTCTAAATTTAGAGCTTCTAGAATTATCTGCTGTAGGACGGTGAGTTTGCTGGTGTGTATGTGTGTGTGTGCGGGAGGTGACATCACATAATTTCCAGGTTGAGCAGGGGGTGGGGGGGTGGGGGGGTGGGGGTTGCGTGTCAGGTTGCTGACTTCCCAAACTCAGGAACAGCTTTGCTAACAAGGAAATGCACTTCCTGGGACCCATGTAGCAGATGTTTCAAAAGCTCCGACACATAATTAAACAAATAACAGAAATATTCATTTACATATTCTAGAATGACAGGTATGGCATCGTGTGACAGTACACAAGCGTGCCGGTATAATGTACAGTTGTCAGTGCAGTGTGTGTTTTGTTTTATTTGTGTGAATGGGACTGTATGTGTCAAATTTCTGAACTTTAATTAACTGGTCAAAAGAACAAGCAGTGATTTTTTAATCTAAAACCGCCATTCAGGGTCTGTATCAAATATTACCAAGCATTAAATACACAAACACATGTTTGTGGTGTTAAATAAAACTAAAGGTTTCACTGTCTTTATACCTTCATTTGCAGGTATAAACGTCTGATTGTCAATGTGTTGCTGGGGAGCAGTATTTGGCAGAACAGATTGAGTATGAGGGTGCGTCCCAATACTCGACAAATGCACCCTCCTTTCCTCCACTACCACCTCCTCTCCTCCGTGCTCTGGAAACTGATTATTGTGTCTAAATCTAATGTTGCTGATTACACATTAATTACATTACACCGTATACCGTACACGCAACTACTTGTACTCAAAACGTTCAGGCAGTTTTGCATACTTCCGGGTAGGAGACGAGTGGTAGTGGGGGAGTGGAGGAAAGGAGGAGAGGAGCGAAGAATATTGGGACTCACCCTGAGGGTGCAGTATTTGGCAGGATAGTGAGTGTGAGGGTGCAGTGTTTGGCAGGACAGTGAGTGTGAGGGGGGCAGTATTTGGCAGGGATATTTGAGTGTGAAAGAACAATGCCAGCTGCATTATTAAAAACGTTTCACACACACAATGCACGGAACACGATGTCCGTTATATTTGATCACCCGCAGGAAACTCAGGAGGACAGGAAGATTTCTTCCTGAATAATTGATAGCTCTAAGTCAGTTGTTGGCACTGGTGGCAGGAATATTGGTTTTCAAGTTTTTTAAAATTCCGCTTCCATCCAGCGGTTAACAATATAGGTCGGCAAAAACTACGACAGTGGTCCCCCATCCCTGTCATGAGATCTCATTAAGCTGCTAATTAGTTGAATCAAGGGTGTCAAATTAGGGTGGTAATGAAAACCAACAGGATGGCAGATCTCCAGGAACAGGGTTAGGGATCACTGTGCTACAACATGTCCTATTAATCAACAAAAAAAATTAATAAATTCATACGTGGGGCAACTGTGTGCCTGTACAAAGATCACACGTGTGTGCAAAGACAGTTTACTTCTAAAACACTGCATGTCTTATGATTTTTCCCTGTGTTTTGCTTTAATGGTAAAAGACATCAAGCTCTTTCAGTCCAGTCCTCCACACGGGCATATTGTGGGGTTACTGTCATATTTCTTGTGTGGCAGAGAGGCTCTGTGTGGAGAGTGGGGGGCCCCTGCAATCTCAAATGGACCTTTAAGACTGCTCTTTAAGACTGCTCTTTAAGACAGCTATTTAAGACTGCTCTTTAAGACAGCTATTTAAGACTGAAGTTTTAGGTGTCCTTTCATATGCCTGTCAGACAAACTGCAGCACCTCACACCGTGTGCCCCAATAACTGTCACCCACCTCACAAATGCTGCCGTCACACAGGGTACCTACACCCCCCCCCCCCCCCCCCCCCCCCAAACTAAGTCACACACAAGTCAGTATTACTGATTTCCCTCAACTCGCCCCGCTCCTCACTCCCAAGCCCCCTCCACCACCACCACCCTCCCAGATTCTCTTTCTCTCTGAGAATCAAAACTGAGTTTCCAGGAACATTGCTCAGGCTCTGAGAAGCAGCGAAGTGCCTGTGGATCATTAACGTACTAGTGCCCCGGCAACTGCACACAGTGTACAGCAGAGATTGGGCAATTATTAATCTGGGGTGAGCCAATCACTGCATTCCTGTACATGGGTTACCTACTTCCAGAAACGAAAGTCTAAATATGCTATATTTTTATAGGCAAAATATACTAGAGAGAGGAATATAATGTGCACAGACAGATGGTGTGTTTGTCACGGTGGTGGTGGTACATACATTACTTTCGTGGTTCTGATGCCTTCTGCTAGTCTGACTGTAGGGTTTGCCGTACAACTCCGCTTAAAACTGTTTTCCAGGCAACCGATTTCCTCTCAAATTTCCAAAAGCATATTTTCTCTACAAGGCTGCCGTGGTTTGTTTTGTTTATGCCTGACGGTCGTATTTAAAATGTCAAATCACCTGAGCAAGGCGAGACGAGATGAAAAACAGCCAATGAGTAAAAAAAAAGAAGAAAAAAAAAACAAAACACGCACTGCATTCAGAAAAAAAAACTCCCGTTAAAGAGCAGATTCACCTCGCGCTCGAGTTTGAGGAGCAAACAGCACGGGAGCCCCCTTGTGGTGAAACATGCACATTGCAAGTTAAATCCGCTTTCAATCCTTGTCCCTGCCTGTTCGGAACGGAGATAACGTCTTTCCTGTACGTCTAAAATGACTGTGACGATGACATTATATTTCAACATTGTTACAGTTGTAAATTAAAATTGGTTCATTCAGCGTTCCTCGGTCGGACTGGACTCATTCTATGAGAAAGGTACTGAAGCTAGGATTTTGTCTTCCAATCTACAGAAGTGAACCGAGTGATTTTATTTGTTTTAGAGGGAATAACACCATAAAACTAATATTTTGTTGAATAAATATCCTTTGGGGTTGGATGTTAGTGGATGCCTGGTTACTGGATAGACTACTGCAATTATTTTCCCCCTGAAATGGGAATGAATTCAGATCTGCAAGGAATGATGGGGGGTGGAGGTGCACGTTATTCAAATATTTGCCCCAGGCAACAATGGAAAATTTGAATATCCTGTTTGAATGGTGATCAGTGTCTCTTCATGTGACCATGAATACATTCTTCGCCAATTTTAAAAACACAATTTCTTCATCTGCCTGAAATGCGGACTAGCTGACAGAGATGTGGCAGCAGGATTTGTTCATGCCGCAATGGGTCTGCGTTTCGGAATGACTCACCCAACAACCCCATGGCTACAGGTAACACACCTTTGAACCCTGCACAAAGGCACTCACAAATAACCCAGTGAAGTCCCTTTAGTGACCCCCCCCCCCCCCCTCACTACACATAGTGGCTGACGTCTCAGCTTTGCAAACCAGTTTCTTGTCTTTTATTTAGGAAGGATACATTATTTCCAATCTGCCGCAGACTGAATGGTTTTTCACGCTTGTAAAATGATTCGTTGCAGTCGTTTCTGGGTTAATATTTCTCACGTTTATGTTCGGTTGTGGACTGAGGCCCAACCCTCAGTCGTCCACAAATAATTGGGGTGCATCCCAATACTCGAAAATGCACCCTCCTTTCCTCCACTACCACCTCCTCTCCTCCTTGACCCAGAAACGGATCTTTGTTTTAATCTAATGTTGCTGATCTGGCTACATATTACTTACAAATTGATTAATGACTCGACGCAAATCGTAAGTAAATGTAAGATCGCATATATGTTATTAGAGTTTTAACTCAACTAATTCCAATGCTGATGTAACAATGGAGTTCTGGAACACTGACTTAGAATTTTGAAAGAAACATTCCAAAAAAACCTACTCTTCAAAGGATTAAATTCTAAATCTGTATCTATTTGATTATATTTCAATAGCGGGACGAGTCACAGAAAGTGCTTCCGCATGTTCATTCTAGTGACAAAGGATTATCTATCATCAGGGGTTTTATGGCCCCACCATTGCACTTCTCAGTAATCACTACATGGGATGGAAGGCCTTTTCTTTGCTTACACACATTGTAAGTTGCTCTGGATAAGAGCATCAGCCGAACGCCTAAAATTAGAAAATGCAAATGTGAAGTGGTTTTGCTTAATAAGCGGGTCGTGTTTTCATGTTGGAAAAGCCCTGGGGGCTGTTTCCCAAAGCGCGATTAAGGAGTTACCTAAGTTAGGCTAACTTTTGTAACTATTTCATGACGTCCAATTGCATGAGAGCCTGGGTTACTTCAAAATATTTACAAAAGTTAGCCGGAGAACTCCTTAATCCCCCTTTGGGAAACAAATCTCTGGAAAATTTAACAAATCTCTGGGAAACTTAATCCCTGCTGTGTGAGATAGCCCCCTGGTTTAAGACATGGTCCCTCACCTATTTAAACACAACCTGAGGGAAAATAACTGAACTGAAAATGATGTAAAGAGCAGGGAACAGCACATAGTTAGTATGAACAGCAAAACATGGGAACAGCAATGACAATAAGTAAACCAGTGCTTTCCAGAGATGAAGAGGCTTGCCCCTGTAACTCCGGAGGTGAATGAGCTGGGCCTACCTCCTTACAGAAACCTGGAAGAAAACCAGAAACTCCTCAGGAACAGCCTGGAATGAACGCTATTTCTAGGAATCGGAAAAGAGGTAGGGCTGTTTTACCAGCGGAATGCTGAGGAATTCAGAGAGGAGAGTATGGCAAATGTCACACACACACACACACACACACACACACACACACACACACACACACACACACACACACACACACACACACACACTATAAAGTGATATTTATGGCAGAATTGTTTTATGATTCAAAGCTGCTGTACCCGCCACACCCTGTCATAAAGACCCAGAATCCTCAGTAGACCTTCGGCAAGAGCAAAGCCAGGCAGGCGTCCAGCCAACGCTCCCTGCAAAACCACGACAGCCAGGAAGCCCCAGGGGGCAACAGCCAAGGAAAGCGCAGCAGAAACCCCAGAAGCACTGACCCTTCCAAAGTCCAGGAAAAGGCTGCTTCCATGCGCATATCAGCACCCTATTTAGAGTCCAAACATGATAGCATACAACACGCTATCATGTCTGAACATGCGTGTCTGGCCTATGGTCCACACAGGACATACAGACTCTGGCTGGCAGACTGCAGGTCTCTGATCAACAAGAGGAGGCCTAGTAGTGCATGTAGTGGTCCTATGGTTCAGTGCATGTAGTGGTCCTATGGTTCAGCGCATGTAGTAGTCCTATGGTTCAGCGCATGTAGTAGTCCTATGGTTCAGTGCATGTAGTAGTCCTATGGGTCAGCGCATGTAGTGGTCCTATGGTTCAGCGCATGTAGTAGTCCTATGGTTCAGCGCATGTAGTAGTCCTATGGTTCAGCGCATGTAGTAGTCCTATGGTTCAGTGCATGTAGTAGTCCTATGGTTCAGATGTGGGTTCAGTATGCATTCATACCCTGTATGTCGCTTTGGATAAAATCATCTGCCAAGAAGCATGTATTCTCTCTGGTATCGTGATATATTGTGTATCGTGATATATTGTGTCGGGAGGCACATGCTGCTCCACTACCCAGCTGTACTACTGCTGCTAGTTTTAATCAACGGGATGTTTTTTTTTTATCATCACACAAAGTGAGCTGAAAAAAAAAGATAAAACAAAATGTCTCTTCCGAGACAGCCAATCAGCCTTCATGTACAACACTAGTTATCCAATCAGATCCCGACTGTGTGGGTCATAAATGTGTTCTCCTAGTATAGACTTCATTTGGGAGTCTATTATTGCACACAACGTACACTGATAACAGTAAAAATCTGTGTGTGCGTTTTTCTGTATGCGTCTCCACTGCGTCCATGCAATCCGATAACGGTTAATGATTACACGTCCCAACAGCACCGACATTGGTCAAGACAGTGCCAAAGTCAAGGATGTGATGTACACAATAGGCCCGTCCGTCTCTGTCACACCTGCAACCCTCGCGTGCTGTCTCCATTAGCAACAACCGCTACTATAACGTAACGTATAACCGCTACTGTAAACGACTGTCCCTGACAATGATTGTGGATTTTGTCTTCACCTTTTGATTGGATGTAAAATTGATTACCCTCTTCATATGGACTTAGACAGCATGTCTTTTTTGTTGGCGCCGCACACAGGGAACGGGTAGGCTACGCTGTATTCTGTACGGTATAGATAACATTACGTTTCATTGACCTACAAACTCTCCAAACTATAGACTACTCCTGTTTCTTTACTTAGCACTGTACTTCGCCAGTGACTATTTGCCTTCTAGCGCTTAGTTATCATCCATCTGTGGTGTTTTCTCCCTCTCCCTCATTCCATTACGTAAAGGGTGCGCGTTCAGAGCGCAAAGGGCAACGTTGTCCAGCAGCGCCGGGCCTTATGAACAGCCGTAATAACCGCTATCAACCACACCTATGTGACCTTGATCGACAATGAAAGGTCCCCCAGCAAGCGCCTCACTTTTTAAACTGTGATTTAATAATGACAATAATTGCTTATAAATGCAAAAACAAGAGGCACGCTACTGCGCAACTGCGTGCGCAAAGTGCATTGTTTTCGGGAGAAATAGCCTAACGTTTTAAAGTTTTAGGTATGCCTATGAATGATAATAAATAAAGTAAGCAAATAAATAAATAAACGAGAATTTAGGCAATGCTATCAGAAAATATTGATGCATAAGTGTTTTTCTTACCCGGACAAAAAGAGAGATTGCTGGTTGGTTTGGATCAGCGTTGCCCTCCTCAGCGTCGTCGTCAGCAGGTTTGAGGCTGTAGTCCACGGTTTCCTCCGGTTTGCTGTCGGACATAGTATAAGCCATCAGCATGCCGCTGTCCGCGTTGTCCTCGTCCATGGGCGACGACGAGTCATCGCCGTGCTCGGAAGACGAGGATGATGAGGAAGAGTCTCCAGGCTCCGCGGCATCTCCGTTCACCTCCTGCGGGACAGGGGCCACTACCTCCTCCTTCTCCGTCTCTTGCTCATTCTTCTGCTCCTTCTCCTCCTTCTCCTTCTCCTCCTCGTCCTCCGACGAACTGGACGAACTGGACGAGCTGTCCTCCTTCACCCGCGCGGCCTCAGCCTTCTCCTCGTCGCTGTCGCTGGATGACTGCGAATCGTCATGGGCCTTCTTGCTTTCTTCACCGGTCTCCCTCGTGTCCATGTAGTCTGGCGAGGTGCGGACACCGTCGCCCGCGGCCGCGTGCACCTGCACCTCGCTGTAGATCGCGTCACTCCCATCACTGGGGTTATCGTATATAGCGCCTTGGTTCTCATATTTGGCTTCGGGTGGACTGGCACCTTTTGCATACGGGGTCTCGTACGCGTTCTCTTCCTTCACACTCTCATAGACGTTGCCGTTCTTCTCCATGTTTCTCTTCTATAAACTGCTTTAAATTCAGCGTTGGACGAGGCGAACAGGTGCGCAGAGTTGTTCACACTGGGGACTTTGGACGATGTCGCGCTCGTGTCTCTCGCACGAGCAGACGCTGCGCATGGGCGGTTTATAGCTCGAGGAGTGAGGGGACTTTGATCAGTCTGCCCAGCCGCGCAGGTAAGGGCGTACTTCAGAGAGAGGGGATCACCGCAATGTTAAAAACAAGGTCATTTTTTCTCGTTCATTTATTTAAAGGAGAAAAAATAACCAGCGCTACAATATAATGGGAAGTTTCACAGGTAGCTGAAGCACATTTTTTGCTCTGCGTAAGTAAATTTACTCTTTACCTTTATTTTCAATATATATTTTTAAATGGCTGTATTTAAGATAGACATTCCATACTCCCGCCCTCAGGTATCTGGCTTTATGGTAGAGCAGCGATGTCCAAACAGGTATTTGAGCCTGCAACGTTCTAATTACAAGCCCAACAGGGGGGTATTTCACAAAGTGGGATTAAAGAGCTTTGTAAATATTTTGAAATCGATTACATTCGATTGGATGAGAGCCTGGGCTACTTCAAAATACCCCTGAGTTTACTTGCGAAATACCCCTGAATTATTTGGTCACCCTGTTACTCAATCCAGTTCCTCCAGGTCTACCTGCACATAGGTTGTTAGACCACTAGAGGGCATAGAAGGGACAAGAGTGTCAGACGGTCCACAGGTATGAAATTAAAGGTGACGTAACCATCCAAAATAAACGTGGAATGTTTTGTGACATGATAATAGTAATAAAATAATAATAATAAGAAATTGCCTATTGATACTTTCAGGTATTGATACTTGATGTCTGGATATGCACAGATAATATGGCCCCCTTGTAAAAGTACAAGACTGGTGTGTGCTGTACTTTAAAAATGTGTTAGATGATGTATTGTTCCTGGAGGTCCTCCCGCTTGTGCAAGAACACTTGATCACACTGCACACTGTGAAACTAGCCAGTAAATTATTCTAAGTTTATATCAGCCTGTCTGTAGATTACAGAGCTACAGAGCTCTCTCTCTCTCTCTCGTACAGGTGATTGAACCTGTGTATTTACCTGTATAGACAGATGGGTATTCCCCAATGTTGACACCATGGTGAATAATTACACCATGGTCATGGGTCATGGGTCATGGTATGTGTACTCAAATAGATTTTTTTTTAAAGGTGAAACCCAACCTTATCATTGTTATTCCAGCAGTGAAAATGATAGGTGGAATAAATAAATTAAATTAATTTATTTTATTTATGCAGAATGCTACACAATTCGCGTGTCAATATCACAAATGTGCCACAAGATGGCGGTATTTAGCTAAGAAGCAGCTTTTGTACTTGAATGTAAGAAAACAATGTTTATGAGTTTATGGGTGGCGCGGGAGGAGGTGGCGGGGGGGAGGTGGCGGTGAGGGTGGCGATGCTGGCGACTCTGAAGAGGAATCCCATCAGGCCATAGTACAGACAGGAGGGGTTCCCCCCGACCCAGCGGTGGGTCCAGGACGAGGTGACGGACAGGGGGTACCCCCAGGTCAGCGACCCCCCCAGGTTCACACTCAGTAGCTCTGGAGGCTTCAGCCGTGATGCTGGTCGCCACCTGCTGGTCACCGCCAGAACTGCACCATTCCCCACGACCAACAGCACGGCTGCACCAAAGACACAAAACGGTCGGCGGCTGGAACCGGACGCCCCGCCACCTTTCACTCAGGGACTTCTGAACAACTAGAGCAGGGGTGTCAAACTCCAGTCCTGGAGGGCCACAGTGTCTGCAGGTTTAACTCCAGTCCTGGAGGGGCCGCAGTGTCTGCAGGTTTAATTCCAGTCCTGGAGGGCCGCAGTGTCTGCAGGTTTAACTCCAGTCCTGGAGGGGGCGCTGTGACTGCAGGTTTAACTCCAGTCCTGGAGGGCCACAGTGTCTGCAGGTTTAACTCCAGTCCTGGAGGGCCACAGTGTCTGCAGGTTTAACTCCAGTCCTGGAGGGCCGCAGTGTCTGCAGGTTTAATTCCAGTCCTGGAGGGCTGCAGTGTCTGCAGGTTTAACTCCAGTCCTGGAGGGGGCGCTGTGACTGCAGGTTTAACTCCAGTCCTGGAGGGCCGCAGTGTCTGCAGGTTTAACTCCAGTCCTGGAGGGCCACAGTGTCTGCAGGTTTAACTCCAGTCCTGGAGGGCCACAGTGTCTGCAGGTTTAACTCCAGTCCTGGAGGGCAGCAGTGTTTGCAGGTATTTGTGGTTTCCTTTCATTCAGCAGCCAGTTAAGGCCTTGGGAACAAGGTGTGTGGACTCTTTAGCCAATCATTGCCTTTAATTAATCACTTGTGCTGAAACACGAAAACCAGCGGACACCGCAGCCCTGAACTAGAGGCGTGTCAAAGCACTGAAATTTGTGTCTGGAATAATCTTACTCTTTCCGGTTTCTTTTGTTGCATCCTGTGTCTTCTTGAGTGTCTATTTAACTTAACAGCAGCCAATTTACAGGCACAGACAATGAAGGATCACAGCAATGAACAGAAACGAGGAACAATCTGATGAAAACTACTGTTGAGATAGTTACTGTAAGAGGCCTGGTCGCCATGGTGATCAAGTATGCAAGATATGGTATTAAAACAGAGACTTTCTCCAAAACATTTGAATGCATTTGATTGCTGTTAAGAAACTGTATGCTATTAAGGACTAAAAGAAGATGACAGTGTTCTTTTTAAGTTGAAAAACTGTATTTAGTTTAGGGGGGCATGCTACATTATGGGAAGGATGTGCTTTGTCTTGTCTGTTCTGTAGTGATCTTGATGACGTCTCTGTATGCACTTATTGTACGTCGCTTTGGATAAAAGCGTCTGCTAAATGAATGTAATGAATGTAATGAATGATGTGAGCCCTTATTAGAGCTGAATTTACAACAGAGTCTCACATTAGATGGAGAGACTATAAAGAGCACCGTCGTCCACACGTTCATTGTGTGCCGCGACGTTGGCGGTTCGAATCCTGCCACGCGACCATTGTCGCATGTCTCTCCCTCTCTCTCACTCCCATTCTTCCTGTCTCTCCACACTGTGCTGTCCAGTAAAGTGTATATTTTAAAAATACAGTCAGATCTAGTGATTGGGGGGGGGGGTTCCTTTCCCAGCATGCTTTGTTTAGAGTGCGTACACTTTCATTGGCAACGTGGTAACACGTTAACGTCGTGTCGTCATTCAACATCATGATTTGTGATAGGTTAATGCTAGATTGGATAGCCCGGAGGGACCTGGGCGGGACCCTATCTTAACAGTTTGGGCATGAGCCCGAGTTCCGGGAACGAGTTTGTTGTAAATAGCTGCGATGTCGTCGCGCTGGATTCCTCAGAAGGAGCAGGACAGACAGGAAAAGCAGTTCTGCTGATATTTAAGACTTGCGCTTCCTGCTGAAGAGAGTCTGTTCTCACACCCTTAAGGGGATGCACCCACACCAGTCCCGGTCTAAAAGTCTCAGTCACCTGAGTCTCTGACCCACACCAGTCTCTGTCCATCCCAGTCACAGTCCCCCCTTATAAGGAACGCTTTGATTTACGCAGTGATTGATTGATGGATTATCTGTAATTACCCACCAACGAGGAATCCTCAGCAGGGGACAGTGTGGAGGTGTACCCCTGCACCCCTGCACCCCTGCACCCCTGCTTTGAGCCCAGAGTCAGACCGAACCTCCTCTACTCATCTCCTCACAGGCTACCAGCATGCCAACTATCCAACATAATCCTTAGGAACACAGACACGCACACACACACACACACACACACACACACACACACACACACATGCATGCGCGCACACAAACACACACGCATACATGCATGCACGCACACACACACACACACAGACACATACACACACACACAGACACACACACAAATATACACACACAAACACGCACGCATGCATGAACACACGCACACACAGACACTAGAACACTATGCATAGACATACCGTATAGAAAAGTACAATTATTAACACAACAAAAGGAAAAGCATTTGTAAGGCATGTTGATTATGTTGTCGTCACGCCTCCCAACCCTCCAAACTCCGCCCACTTATTCTCGCCTTTCCTTTGAGGAAGATGAGAAAGGTTGGGGGAATTTAGCAAGCGAAACTTCTATGTTTTACATCAGCTAACTACAAACAATAATGAATGTATATTTAATGTATTACATTATATTGAAGGACAATACGCGTGTCAGACCGTACCGTCAAAAGGTTAGTAATGGTATTTTTTAAACCTGTAGCCTACTACGCATTTACCAAGCTGGCTAGCTAATATTATCGGTTCCGTAATCTTGGGTTCCCCGCCCGGTCCTTTTCAATTTGAAAGTGGTAAATTGGGCCAGTCGTTGGAAGATTGTTCGGATATTGCGATAGTATCTGTTAATAGGGACATCATACGGCTTAAAATAACCCGTTTTTTGTTTGTTTGCTGTTGCCCATTTTAATTTGTTAGCTTGTCTAAATGGGGACACCAAATGATGCCACTGTAATGAGAAGACTTCCTTGTAGTCCTTCACAAATGACTTTTGTGCGCTGCCCCTGGTCTTGTCCGTAGGCTACTCTAGCTCAGCGATAGCTTTATAGGATTAATTTTTCTTGTTAAAATACATTTGAATAGATGCAACGGATCGAGCCAAATCAAACAAGCTTTAGCGATGGCGCGGATAAGCCTTGACGCCGGTGTAGCTAAGCGTTAATCGGACCTCGTCCGTCCCTATAATACATTTCATAATCATGCCGCGATAAAAATGTAACTGCGAAGCCGAAGGTCGCTGTAGTTTTGTTTGGCCATTCGCACTGTGATTGGACTGTCTCTCAAACATTTACCTGTGTTTCAGTGTCACAGGTGACAGGTGAGTCCTGGAGGAATTAAGTCCCGGCCATATTCGTTAGAGGATGTTACCTGGCAGCCTGCTGTTCTTATTGGCGGGCAGCTGGGGTCTGACCGCTAGCGAGAACGCGGGAAACGCCACGGCAACCCCGCCCGCTACCGCCCCCTTGCTCCTCGTCTCCTTCGACGGTTTCCGGGCGGACTACCTGCAGAAGTACACCTTCCCCAACTTGGAGAAGTTCTTCTCGGAGGGGGTGCTGGTGGAGAAGCTCACCAATGTTTTCATCACCAAGACCTTCACCAATCACTACAGCCTGGTGACGGGGCTGTACGCAGAGAGCCACGGCTTGGTGGCCAATAACATGTTCGACGCCGCCACCGGGAAGCAGTCACTCAACATCAGCGACCCCTTCTGGTGGAACCAGGCCACGCCCATCTGGGTGACGGCGCAGGAGGCGGGGCTCAAGACGGCGGCCGCCATGTGGCCCGGGACGGACATCGCCATCCAGAACCGCACCGCCACCCACTTCCTGCGCTACGACCCCACCGTGACCTTCCGGGAGCGCGTGGCCAACGTGACGGGCTGGCTGGAGCGGGACGACGCCGTCCGATTCGCCGCCGTGTACTGGGAGGAGCCGGATCGCTCCGGACACCGCTACGGGCCGGACAACGCCACGGAGATGGGGCGGGTCCTCCGGGAGGTGGACGAGCTCATTGGTCTGCTGGTGGAGCAGCTGAACAGCTCGGGACTGTGGGGGCGGATCAACGTCATCCTGACCAGCGACCACGGCATGGCCCAATGCTCCCAGGAGCGGCTCATCCGATTGGACGATTGTCCGGAACCCCGGAACTACACAGTGGTGGACCACACGCCTGTGGCGGCTATTATCCCGCTCGCTGGTGAGTGGATCTTTATTTAAATGTGTTCATCAAGGCCCAATGGTCTCCCATTGTCTCACCTGCTGTCAATCAGATCAGAGGCGGAGACTGTTTTGTTCTTTGTCACATGGCAGTTCCATAATGAACCTCATGATTGAACATGAGCTATAGTGCCAGACCTGGCTGCAGTCTGAAGAGGTGAGTCTTCATTCTGTGCCAGACCTGGCTGCAGTCTGAAGAGGTGAGTCTTCATTCTGCCCCAGAAGCTGGTCAATGATTCTGCTGTGATTCTTGCCAAGTCCTGACTGAATTTTACATCCATTGATTGTGTGTATGTGTGTGTGTGTGTGTGTGTGTACAGACGCCACGCTGGTTTACGAGGCTCTGAGCAAATGCCACCCCCATATGAAAGCCTACCTGAAGGAGGAGATCCCCGATAGGCTGCATTACAAGCACAATGAGAGGATTCAGCCAATCATGCTGGTCGCAGACGAAGGGTGGATGATCGTCCAGCGCGGGAACCTCCCCCGACGTAAAAACCCACATCACCTGAAGCACAGCGCCAACTTACACCACCCTAATGCCAACATACACCACCTAATCACCAACTTACACCACCCTAACGCCAACTTCCACCACCCTAACGCCAACTTACACCACCAAAACGCCAACTTACACCACCCTAACGGTAGCTTACACTAATTCTAATCTACACCACCTGATGGTGCTGCTATCATACCGTCAAAAATACAAATCACCAATTTGTAATTATTGGTAATAATAAATAATTAGTATTATAATAATAATAATTCTTCTTTATAATTGGCAGTTGGTAACCATGGATACGACAACTCCCTTCCCAGCATGAACCCCTTCCTGGCAGCGCGGGGCCCGGCGTTCCAGCGAGGGCGTCGTCTCTCGAGCCTCAGCAGCGTGGACGTGTACCCACTCATGTGCCGGCTCCTTGGGCTGGAGGAGAGGCCGAACAACGGCAGCCTGGCCCGGGCGCGGTGCCTGCTGGCTGGGGAGAGCTGCCTGGGGCTGGGCCAGGCCGTGGGCATCGTGGCAGGCGTCCTGATATTCCTCAGCACCCTCATCTGTCTCATCGTTTTCCTCAAGAGAAAGGTGCTGCCCAGGTCCCTCCCTTTCGAACGCCTGGAGCTGTAGGACGACGATGATGGTGACGATGAGCCTCTGATTGGTTGAAAAGGAGGCGAAGGGGAGGAGCCTGGCTTTGCCCCGCCCTCTCATTCAACTGCAGAGCATCGTGCCCAATACCCCTCTGCAGGAAGTGAGGTCACAAATTTCTTACCATTTACATCTGACTTGCACAGAAGAGAAAACATAATTTTTTTTGTGGGAACAGCTGAAAAGACTCTTACACACTGCTGCTTTTAGTCACTTAAAAAATATATTAAAAAATATATATATATAATTCTTAAAAGGCCAGTTTTCCCTTGAATTTGTGATGATATGTTCTTCACTCAGCAGATGATATTTTCTAACTGGCTGCAATTTAGAGAAGTCCTTTAAATTCAAATTGGAAATGAATTCATGCTGACTTTGCAATTTATTTTCATAATTTGTCTGGTTTCAATCCCTAAATAAGAAATGACAAATGTCGGGATTGCAATCTTGTTTTTTTAAGCTTGAGAAGCTTAAGTTTATAACTTCTGATAACTTCTCAATTAAGCTGTTATTTGATTTACAGAAAATTAGTCAGACAATCAACATGAGGGCTGGGTTATCATCAGCTTCTCTGCACATCAGCTTTTTATCCTGGTGAGTTACAGGAAATAAAGACCTTAGCACAGGTCATTCATTTAACTTCTTCACCCACTGGCCAGAGTGGCTTGTGGATTCTAAAAATCACCAGCCATTTTCAACATTTTAACAGCCACATTACCTTTTACAGGATAACACAACCTGGTTGGTTACCTGCCAAAGTGGCTGCTAGAGTAGAAATTCTTACCAGCCACAATCAAAATTTTTACCAGCATTTGGCTGGTGGCGGGTGTTCATTTCACACCCTGCACAAGCATCATATTTACACCTCACTCCTTAACATCAGGTCCAGTGAAACATAGGAAGTAGTCCCTGGGTTTACTTGAATTGATTGATCTCATCACCATGGCAACAATGAGCAAGACAGGAAGTGAAAATAAAATAACACAAAGTCTCTCTTCCCGCCACAGGGAAAATAAATAATTTCGGAAGCACAGGTGACACTTTATGGGGCTTGAGCCCTTTTCTAGACTTGAGTTACAGGTTAGCAGTCATATTTATTCCGTACAGTTACTGAAGACGCGTTGTGTTTGTGTGCAGAACTATTGCTGGTTAATGATCGCTGTCGCAGTGCTGATGGTGTTTTATTATTTAGGTGTGGCGTCACAAAGAATGTAGTCAAGCTGCTTTAAAGCAAAGCTGTACGATCCAAAAATAGAAAAATACGGCGAGAGAGTGCACACTGTCAGTGGGATTTGTCCTTTTCTAGCGTTTATTTGTTGAAAAGTGAAAAAAAAAAAAGGTCATAAGTTTGTCACTCTATTAACCTGGATTAACTTACTTCTCCTCTTTCAATGATCTTATTTGTTGGTGTGTAATTTTGGTCAAAGTCAAATGTATGAGAAGGGTTTTATTTTTCTAAGGGTTATGGTTGTCACATTTATATAATTGTTTTAACTGTAAGAAAATGGCACAGAAGGGCTTGTCATGTTTTGGTTGGTGTGTCCAATTGGATTGTTTGAATTATGACTCATCCTCACATAATCAGCTTTATTTTCATGAGTTGCATCATTGTACATTTCTTGCACTATTGTATAAATGAAAGTTTTTTTGGAGTGGGGGGGTGTTTAAATTCCACACAGCTGAATTTTAGTAATTTTTGTACATTTTAAGACAGATTCCCTAGCATCCCAGTGCACACACGAATAATGATGTGGGAATGCATTCGCCAATTTCATTGTAAAAATAAAGGAGTTTTTACCTTTTTATTTCAGAGTGAGAAATGTGTTCTAGCTCTGCGATTTACAGGAAAACACCTTGTGCTGTGTGCACCTGTGTATTTCACCAAAACAGAAGTAAAGTACACTACATGGCCAAAAGTGTATGGACACCTGCTCATTCCAAAATCATCGGCATTAATATGGAGTTGGTCCCTATTTGATGCTATAACAGCCTCCACTCTCCTGGGAAGGCTTTAGTGTTAAGATTTGCCTTCACTGGAACTAAGGAGCCTAGCCTGAACCATGAAAACCAGCCCCAGACCAAGGGGTGTCCATATACTTTTGGCTATATAGTGTATGTACATGTTCATATTTCTGTGCTGTTGTTTGGAACGCCTAATGATGGTCAAGCTGCACTGTTCATTGCGGTCTTTTGTGGAGTCTTAGTCCCCTGAGTCTCTGACCGACACCAGTCTCTGTCCTACAGTGGGGTGCAAATATTGGGGCACCCCTGGTCAAAATGCCTTTTACAATTAATATCTAAGTGAGCAGAAGCTAACCTGACCTCTAAATGGTACCAAGTTAAACATGACACATTTCTTAAAAATTTAAAGCAAGATTACTTCTTATTTAAATTTTTTACATTTTCAAAATAAATTTTAAAAAAGGAAAATGGCCCTGTGCAAAAGTTTGGCTACTTAGTACTTTGGCTAGTTAGTACTTTAGTACCTACTTTATCTCCTTCTCGGGCAACTATACCAGCTTGCAAATGCTCTCTGTAGCCAGCTAGGAGTCTTTCAATTCTTGCTTTTGGAATTTTCCCCCCATTCCTCCTGGCAGAACACCTCTAGCTCAGAAATATTCTTCGGCCTCCTTGCATGCATGGCATGTTTGAGATCTCTCCACAGAGAGTCTGGGGACTGTGGTGGCCATTCCAAAACCTTCATCTTTCCTGAAGGTACTTCATGGTTGATTTCGAGGTATACTTTGGATCATTGTCTTGCTGGAATACCCAACCTCTCTTCAACTTCAGTGTCTGGACTGATCTTCGAACATTAGCCTCTAGAATTTCTTGATATTTGGTGGAATCCATTCTTCCTTCCACCGGCACAATATTTCCTGTGCCCCCCCCGCTGCCACACAACCCCAAAGCATAATGGATCCACCTCCATGCTTAACAGTTGGCAAGGTGTTCTTCTCTACGAATGCTTCACCCTTTTTTCTCCAAACATACCTTCTTTGGTAGTGGCCGAAAAGTTCCATTTTGGCTTCGTCTGTCCAAAGCACATTGTTCCAAAATGCTTCTCAAGGTTTTCTTTAGCATACTTCAGATGCTTTAAGGCTTCTTTCTGGCAACTCTGCCATGTAGGTCTTTGTTGTTTAAAGTACGTTGTATTGTTGTCCTGTGAACAACTAGACCTGCGTCTGCTACTCTTTTTTGCAGCTCTTTTGCAGTGATGTGTGGGTTCTTCTGAGCATTTCTCACCGGGTCTTGGGCCATTCTATCAGAAATTGTTCTTGGTCTTCCAGATCTTGCTTTGACTTCAACTGTTCCATTTATTTTCCATTTTCTGATAATGTTTCTCACAGTGGAAATAGGTAGTTTGAAATGATGAGTTTTTTTTTGTAGCCTTCTCCTTGTTGGTGGAAGTGAACTATCTTGATTCTGACAACCTTGGACAACTGTTTAGAGGAACCCATAGACAGAACAGCAACCGCAGTCGGATGCTTTAGAAGACATGGAATAAACTATTTGAGAATAAATAGTTCAGCCCTGGAATTATATTCGCCTGACCCATTGAAGCCCTAAAGAGTAAATCACCTGGGCCTGGGCCCTTAGTAATCATCTTTTTAAAAAGTAACAAATAATAATCGAAAAGGGTTCCCAAACTTTTGCACAGGGCCTTTTAAAAAAAATTTTCTTTTATTTTGAAAATGTAAAAAATTATAATAAAAAGTAATTTTGCTTTAAAATTTTAAGAAATGTGTCATGTTTA
This sequence comes from Synaphobranchus kaupii, assembly GCA_029718625.1. Lineage (NCBI taxonomy): Eukaryota > Metazoa > Chordata > Actinopteri > Anguilliformes > Synaphobranchidae > Synaphobranchus > Synaphobranchus kaupii. The sequence continues at coordinate 3,373,765 of CM056381.1, read as the reverse complement.
ACCTTGTACCATTTAGAGGTCAGGTTAGCTTCTGTTCACTTAGATATTCATTGTAAAGACGAGGGGACGCTTCGTAGTTGGGCTCAAAGGAGAAAACGTCACATAACCACTACACGGGAACTAGAGCGCTATGCATAGGCCTACCATAGAGAAAACTGCAATTAAAACTAAATTAATAATTAAAATTAATTACAACAAAAGGAAAAGCATTTGTAAGACATGTTGATTATGTTGTCGTCACGCCCCCAACCCTCCAAACTCCGCCCACTTTTCGTCTCCTCACCAACCAGCGTGCAGCGTCCAACAATAATCTATTTTGAGGAAGATGAGAAAGGTTGGGGGAACTTAGCAAGCGAAACTTATGGTTTACATCAGCTAACTACAAACAATAATTAATCTGTATTTAATGTATTACATTATATTGGAGGACAATACGCGTGTCCGACCGTAGCGTCAAAAGGTTAGTAATGGTATTTTTTAAACCTGTAGCCTACTACGCACTTACCAAGCTGGCTAGCTAATATTATCGGCTTCCGTAATATTGGGTTCTACGCCCGGTCCTTTTCAACTTGAAAGTGTGAAATTGGACCAGTCGTTGGAAGATCATTCGGATATTGCGATAAGTTAAGGGTATCCGTTAATAGGGATGTCATATCAGCTAGCCGTTTCCTCAACTAGCAACCCTGCTATATGAATGTTGGTCACTCTTACTATGGTTTTCGAGCGAGTGTAACGTAAGAATGAAACTAATTGATTTCCCCTTCAGATACTGACGAAATGAAAGCTTCGAGTGGTGTGTAACGTTAGCACTTGGCTTAAGTAGTAAAATAACCAGTTTTTTTTTGCTATGGAGTCTTCTATTTCAGTCACTTACAGTCTCTGAATGCTTCCTTTCTTTGGTCTAGCGGCGCACTTTAATTCGTTAACGCTAGTTTGTCTATTTGGGAAAACCAAATGCTGTATGCTGCCCTAACGTAATTTCTGAGAAGGCTTTCCTTGTAGTCCTTCACAATTGACTCTTTTGGGCGCTGCCGCTGGTCTTGTCAGTAGGTACTCTAGCTCAGCGATAGCTTTATATGATTCATTTTTCCTCTTTGAATAAATTTGAATTGATGCCACAAATCGAGCCAAATGAAACAAGCTTCAGTGATGGAGCGGAAGCTTTGACGCCGGTGTAAGGCGTTAATCGGACCTCGTCCGTCCCTATAATACAACAGGTCCTAGATTAGATCCACGTCATTATTGCGAACTGGACAGGCGTTACCAAGTATTGTTTACGGTTTAATGAAAAGCATGCATTTCCCATCTAACCTCTGCGTTTCAGCTCACACCGCGTGCACACCGTGTGGGGCTCCCTTCATTTCCTGAATGTGTTTCCCTTTATTGATTTCCATTTCATAACTAGCGTTGCACAGCTAATCTGGCATCACCGATTACCCATCCAATACGGCGAAGGTGTTGTGGAAAGCTCATTAGTTAAGTGAGTTTTAATCCTGTTAATAAATTATACCCCCCCTCACCACTGAGTTTTATAATCGTGCCGGGGTAAAATGTAACTACAAAGCCGAAGGTCGCTGTGGTTTTGTTTGGCCATTCGCACTGTGATTGGACTGTCTCTCAAACATTTATCTGTGTTTCAGTGTCACAGGTGGACAGGTGAGAGTGGAGTCCTGGAGGAATTAAGTCCCGCCCATATTCGTTAGAGGATGTTACCTGGTAGCCTGCTGTTCCTATTGGCGGGCAGCTGGGGTCTGACCGCTAGCGAGAACGCGGGAAACTCCACGGCAACCCCGCCCGCTACCGCCCCCTTGCTCCTCGTCTCCTTCGACGGTTTCCGGGCGGACTACCTGCAGAAGTACACCTTCCCCAACTTGGAGAAGTTCTTCTCGGAGGGGGTGCTGGTGGAGAAGCTCACCAATGTTTTCATCACCAAGACCTTCACCAATCACTACAGCCTGGTGACGGGGCTGTACGCAGAGAGCCACGGCTTGGTGGCCAATAACATGTTCGACGCCGCCACCGGGAAGCAGTTACTCAACATCAGCGACCCCTTCTGGTGGAACCAGGCCACGCCCATCTGGGTGACGGCGCAGGAGGCGGGGCTCAAGACGGCGGCCGCCATGTGGCCCGGGACGGACATCGCCATCCAGAACCGCACCGCCACCCACTTCCTGCGCTACGACCCCACCGTGACCTTCCGGGAGCGCGTGGCCAACGTGACGGGCTGGCTGGAGCGGGACGACGCCGTCCGATTCGCCGCCGTGTACTGGGAGGAGCCGGATCGCTCCGGACACCGCTACGGGCCGGACAACGCCACGGAGATGGGGCGGGTCCTCCGGGAGGTGGACGAGCTCATTGGTCTGCTGGTGGAGCAGCTGAACAGCTCGGGACTGTGGGGGCGGATCAACGTCATCCTGACCAGCGACCACGGCATGGCCCAATGCTCCCAGGAGCGGCTCATCCGATTGGACGATTGTCCGGAACCCCGGAACTACACAGTGGTGGACCACACGCCTGTGGCGGCTATTATCCCGCTCGCTGGTGAGTCGTATTGAGAATCTAACTACATCCCCAACACGCGCTAGGAAAAGTAACCCAAGACCGTAACCTGAATTGGTACAAAAAAGAGGGAGCTTCAAAAGCTGGCCTATGATTCTGCTGTGCCGACCACTTTGGGAAGTAATAACGACAATTTATACACAAATTTATACAAGTCCATACTATACTATACTAAATCTGATTCTACATTCTACAATCTACATCCATAGTTTATGACAGGCTAATGTATTGTAGACATGCTGATATGTTAAACCATCCCTGCATCACAGCCAGTAGTGAGTTTTGGATGAAGGCGCCTGCAGTCAAGTTTTTTTTGGGGGGGGGGGTGGGGGGGGAGGGGGGTCATTGTAGGGGGCCTTGAGATAAAGTTTTGGGGATCCCCGTCACAGGTTGCAGTTGTGGCTTAGGGCCGTGTGAAATGCGAGACGGTGTCTGTGGCGGTAAATAAAGCCCCCGCTCTAGCGGAGCTCTGCCAGAGTTTAGCGGCGCAGCGACAGGCCCGTGTTAAATACCACGCTCCCCCACTCTGCAGAGTGATGTCATTTACACGTGTGTGTGTCTGTGTGCGTGCGTGCGTGTGTGTGTCTGTGTGTGCGTGTGTGTGTCTGCGTGCGTGCGTGTGTGTGTGTGTGTGTGTGTGTGTGTACAGACGCCACGCTGGTTTACGAGGCTCTGAGCAAATGCCACCCCCATATGAAAGCCTACCTGAAGGAGGAGATCCCCGATAGGCTGCATTACAAGCACAATGAGAGGATTCAGCCAATCATGCTGGTCGCAGACGAAGGGTGGACGATCGTCCAGCGCGGGAACCTCCCCCAACGTGAGAACCTACATCACCTGAAGCACAGCGCCAACTTACACCACCCTAACACCAACATACACCACCCTAACGCCAACTTACACCACCCTAACACCAACATACACCACCCTAACGCCAAATTCCACCACCCTAACACCAACATACACCACCCTAACGCCAAATTCCACCACCCTAACACCAACATACACCACCCTAATGCCAACTTCCACCACCCTAACGCCAAATTCCACCACCCTAACACCAACATACACCACCCTAACGCCAAATTCCACCACCCTAACACCAACATACACCACCCTAACGCCAAATTCCACCACCCTAACACCAACATACACCACCCTAATGTCAACTTCCACCACCCTAACGCCAAATTCCACCACCCTAACACCAACATACACCACCCTAATGCCAAATTCCACCACCCTAACACCAACATACACCACCCTAACGCCAAATTCCACCACCCTAACACCAACATACACCACCCTAACGCCAAATTCCACCACCCTAACACCAACATACACCACCCTAACGCCAAATTCCACCACCCTAACACCAACATACACCACCCAAACGCCAACTTTCACCACCCTAACGGTAGCTTACACCACCCTAATGCTAATCTACACCACCTGATGGTGCTGCTATCATATCATCAAAATTACAAATCACCAAATTGTAATAATTATTGGTAATAATAAATAATTAGTAGTAGTATTCTTGAAATAATACTTATAATAATTCTTCTTTATAATTGGCAGTTGGTGACCATGGATACGACAACTCCCTTCCCAGCATGCACCCCTTCCTGGCAGCGCGGGGCCCGGCGTTCCAGCGAGGGCGTCGTCTCTCGAGCCTCAGCAGCGTGGACGTGTACCCACTCATGTGCCGGCTCCTTGGGCTGGAGGAGAGGCCAAACAACGGCAGCCTGGCCCGGGCGCGGTGCCTGCTGGCTGGGGAGAGCTGCCTGGGGCTGGCCCAGGCCGTGGGCATCGTGTTGGGCGTCCTGATATTCCTCAGCACCCTCACCTGTCTCATCGTTTTCCTCAAGAGAAAGGTGCTGCCCAGTTCTCGCCCTTTCGCACGCCTGGAGCTGCAGGACGATGATGATGACGACGAGCCTCTGATTGGTTGAAAAGGGGGGCGAGGGGGAGGAGCCTGGCTTTGCCCCGCCCTCTCATTCAACTGCAGAGCATCGTGCCCAATACCCCTCTGCAGGAAGTGAGGTCACAAATTTCTTACCATTTACATCTGACTTGCACAGAAGAGAAAACAAAAAAAAAACTTATAATTTGTCTGGTTTCAATCCCTAAATAAGAAATGACAAATGTTGGGATTGCAATCTTGTTTTTTTGAGCTTGAGAAGCTTAAGTTTATAACTTCTCAATTAAGCTGTTATTTGATTTACAGAAAATTAGTCAGACAATCAACATGAGGGCTGGGTTATCATCAGCTTCTCTGCACATCAGCTTTTTATCCTGGTGAGTTACAGGAAATAAAGACCTTAGCACAGGTCATTCATTTAACTTCTTCACCCACTGGCCAGAGTGGCTTGTGGATTCTAAAAATCACCAGCCATTTTCAACATTTTAACAGCCACATTACCTTTTACAATACAACACAACCTGGTTGGTTACCTGCCAAAGTGGCTGCTAGAGTAGAAATTCTTACCAGCCACAATCAAAATTTTTACCAGCATTTGGCTGGTGGCGGGTGTTCATTTCACACCCTGCACAAGAATCATATTTACACTTCACTCCTTAACATCAGGTCCAGTGAAACATAGGAAGTAGTACCTGGGTTTACTTGAATTGATTGATCTCATCACAATGGCAACAATGAGCAAGACAGGAAGTGCAAATAAAATAACACAACGTCTCTTCCCGCCACAGGGAAAATAAATAATTTCGGAAGCACAGGTGACACTTTATGGGGCTTGAGCCCTTCTCTATGTCTTTAGACTTGAGTTACAGGTTAGCAGTCATATTTATTCTGTATGGTTACTGAAGGAGCGTTGTGTTACTACTGTTGTGTTACTATTACTATTGCTGTAAGAACTATTGCTGGTTAATGAGGTCTCTTAAGGACGTCGCAGTACTGATAGTGTTTTTTTTGCATTTTTATTTAGGTGTAGCATCACAAAGAATGTAGTCAAGCTGCTTTTAAAGCAAAGCTGTATGGCGAGGTGCGTGGCACAGTCAGGGACAGCGCTATACATATTCCCTCTGTGCGGCTGCGGGTTAGAGTCCCCCGCCATGCCACCTTATTTACTGTGATCCGTCCTCTCTCTCTTACCTTCTCTGCTGTATAAATGTGACAGGAGTGCACACTGTCGGTGGGATGTGTCCTCGTAGTTTTCTTGCATTTATTTGTTGAAAAGTGAAAAAAAAAAAAAGGTCAATATGTTATATTCACTGTATTAATGTGGATTAAATTCCATAATTTGATTCTCATCTTCAATTATCTTATTTGTTGGTGTGTAATCTTCGGTCAAAGTCAAATGTATGAGGAATTTTATTTTTCTAAGGGTTACGATTGTCACATTTCTAGAATTGTTTTAGCGCTGAGGAAATGGCACAGAAGGGCTTGTCATGTTTTGGTTGGTGTGTCCAATTTGTTTCAATGATGACTGATCCTCACCTTTGTCTCTTTGAATAATCATCTTAGCTAGTCATGGATTTATTTATCTTTGTGAAAGTTGCGTCACGGTACATTCTTGGACTTTCGGAGTGTGTATGTGTGGGGGGTGTTTAAATTCCACACAGCTCAATTTGAGTAATTTTTGTACATTATAAGACACAGCTTCCCTAGCATCCCACTGCACACACAAATAATGATGTGGGAATGTGGGAATGCAGTCGCCAGTTTCACATTGTAAAATAAAGGAGTTTTTAACTTTTTATTTCAGAGTGAGATGTGTTCTAGCTCTGTGATTTACAGGAAAACACCTTGTGCTGTGTGCACCTGTGTATTTCACCAAAACAGAAATAAAATGTGTGAACGTTCATATTTCTGTGCAGTTTGGAAAGCATAATGATGGTCACGCTGCACTGTTCCTTGCGGTCTCTGTTTTGGATTCAGACGAGCAGACGAGCGTTCCCCTGTTTCAGCTGAACTGTGTCTTATGCTGAAGACATGAAATGATCTGTTGTACAGTCCTGGGAGCAGAGGAGGAATTATGGGCCTGATTTACTAAGACCTTCAGTAACAACACAACCAATGATTGGTGCAAAACAAATACCATGACCAATCACTGGTCTTGTTATTGGTTTTGCATGTGCTAAAAGGTTTTAATCAGTAAATCAGGCCCTAAGTGCGGTTCTCATATGTTCCTGTATCCCCTAGCACCTGGGACACCCAACAGAATTATATTAAACATACAGACCCCGCCTCTTTCCGCACAGATTTACATTAAACATCCAGACTCCACCCGCCTTACTGACAGATTTACATTAAACATGCAGACTCCACCCCCTTTACTCAGAATTACATTAAACATGCAGACCACCCACTTTACTGACAGATTTACATTAAACATACAGACTCCACCCACTTTACTGGCAGATTTACATTAAACATACAGACTCCACCCCCTTTACTGACAGATTTACATTAAACATGCAGACTCCACCCCCTTTACCGGCAGAATTACATTAAACATGCAGACTCCACCCCCTTTACTGGCAGAATTACATTAAACATGCAGACTCCACCCACTTTACTGGCAGATTTACATTAAACATACAGACTCCACCCCCTTTACTGACAGATTTACATTAAACATGCAGACTCCACCCCCTTTACTGACAGATTTACATTAAACATGCAGACTCCACCCCCTTTACTGGCAGAATTACATTAAACATGCAGACTCCACCCCCTTCACTCAGAATTACATTAAACATGCAGACTCCACCCACTTTACTGGCAGAATTACATTAAATACACAGGCTCCACCCCCTTTACTCACCAATTAGGAGAAACAAATAAGACTCAAATAAAAAATAATGGCCAAAAAAGAAAACTCTTAATTTATTTGTTCCACAGTGAATTTGGGGAAACATTTGGCACTTGATGACAAGTCTTCCAGAACTTTAACTTCTGAAATATTCCCCTTACATGCTTTCCATTGAAAAATCTGTGATATTTAATGGATTTAAACGGAATCAGGACAACTGCAAATCATGAGTTATTAACAGTAAGGCAGCCACTGTCACACATAATGCATAAAAATATATTATTTTAAATTCCAGGTACCTGTAGCTCATAAAACTATCACAGTGCTAATGTCCCTTTGCACGGGAGACTCTCTGCTGTGCACAAAGTACTCACAATACTTCAGGCATTAAAGTGACACAAATAGAGTATATTTACTCTATTCTCAAAATAAATCTCCTAGGGCAGGGGTGTGCGATCTTATCCGAAAACGAGCCGGTGCAGGTTTTTGTTTTAGCCGAGCCGGTGCAGGTTTTTGTTTTAGCCGAGCACGACGACACCTGATTCAACTGATTAACTAATCATGGTCTTCAAGTGTGAAATTAACACCTGCCACCAGACAACAAAGCTGGTCAAATTTAGATTGTGACTGGTAAGATCTTTACTCTAGTAGCCACTTTGGCAGGTAACCAACCAAGTGTGTGTTGTATTGTAAAAGGTAATGTGGCTGGTAAAATTTTGGAAATGGCTGGTGATTTTTAGAATCCACAAGCCACTCTGTTCAGTGGGTGGAAAAGTTAATTTCATACCCTGCTTTTTATTAATCATTTAATTTCACACAAAAAAGAAGAATGGTAAAACAAAGGAGCAAAACTGATGACATCATCTGGTCAGTATTACAGGTGATTTATCACCTGAGACATGCTGAG
>CM056381.1:3320521-3360521 GCA_029718625.1 Synaphobranchus kaupii | reverse complement strand
CTCGTGACGACCAGGTTCAGCCGGTCGTACAGCCCCGCCCTCCGGAGCTCCTGCCGCAGGAAGCCCAGCTTGGCGTCGACGTCGGCGATGACCGCTTCCATGCGCGGGCTGTCAGGCCCCAAGGCGTGGCCACTGGCGTCCGGCTCCTCCCAGTACAGGAGCCCCAGACTGGCGGGCGGATCCTGCGAGAACCAGCCCACCAGACTCTGCACCCGGTCCTCGAAGCCCACCGAGGCGTTGTACGGCAGGAAGTGGGTGGGGTAGGTCCCGCGGATCTTCACGTCCGTGCCGGGCCACATGGCGGCCCCGCTGCTGCGTCCCGCCCGCTGATTGGTCGCCCACAGAGGCTCCGCCCTGTCCCACCAGCGCGGGTCGCGGGCGCCGGGCGCGTCCATGGAGAAGGTCAGGTTGAGGTCGGGGTCGTACATCTCGTTGGCGACGACGCCGTGGCTCTCTGCGAACAGCCCGGTCACCAGGGTGTAGTGGTCCGGGAAGGTCTTAGTGATGTAGGCGCTCTCCACCCGCTGCACCCAAACGCCCTCCTCCATCAGCGCGTGGAAATTGGGCGTGGCCACGCGCTGGATGTAGTCCCAGCGGAACCCGTCGAAGGAGACCAGCAGGAGGCGCCGGAGATCTTCAGACCTGCAGCTGGGGAGCGTCACCACGGCGACCACACCAAGGAGGCAGCAGGCCTTCACAAGACCATCCGCCATCATGAACTGGGAAAAAGGCCAGGCTGGAGCGCAAAAACACAAACATCACATTACACACATAGCATTCAAACACAAACTACACACATAGTACTCAAACATCACATTACACACATAGTACCATTTCACATTCGCTTTTATACCATTAATTTCAAGGGATATAACCCTATAATAACCAAAAAAGGAGGAACCGTTTATACTTAAGAAATAAATTTAAAAATATATTAAATAAATGATACATTTGGTTAGACATTGCTCAGCTAATGACAATTAATTAATTAATTATATTAATGTCTTACAGAAAAGAAACAAAACATTTAAAGAGTCATATGAAAACAAGCATTATAAAAAGGGGTGACGGAGTAATTCTTTGTTTAATCCATTTGGGGTTACACAGTTCAACTCATAAATCCATCTGGCTTCTAATTTCAAAAGCTCTTTTTCCACATTACACCCTCTAGGACATTTTAAATGTATCAATGCCAATACATCTCAAATCTTCCATCTTATGCCCTTTTTCAGTGAAATTACTTGCTACATCATATTAGCCTACATCACAACTCCTTATGGTACTTCTATATTCTGTTAATCGTACTTTCAGTTTTCTTGAAGTCTTTCCGACATAATACAAGCTACAAGAGCATGATATGAAATTGAAAGAGAAACGAACCCCTCAGGCTACATATATTTAAAATTGAGATGACATTTTAAATGTAAAATGTCATACGTGAATGCGAAATCCACCATATAGTTAAAAACAGAAATTACTCGCCAAAACTTATTGAATTATTCACATTGATTGTCATGTTATTTCATTGTTTTTACCATTTTTAATTTCACTCGGAATTACTAGAAGCTAAGCACGACGTCCATAACAAAACAGCACAAGACACGTCTAGCTAGTCTAGTTATCTACATTACCAAAATTGCCATTATGAGGTTTACCATTCATAGTTTCCCATGGTATAATAAACTTCAGGCTTATGTATCTGACGTTAGCTGTGCAAACAGATACCACAGATAGATAAGCAAGTTTGGCTATTTGGATTACAAATACAATGCAAGAGAATTATTGAATATTGACTCCTTACGTCAACTGCAAATAAAATTTTATTAGACAGATGGGTAGTTAAACAGCAAACGTGTATTTTTTGCTGTGTGGCAAGCGATCCGGTTGGTCAAATCTGTGCGAAATTAGCTGGCTAGTTCTTTAAAGCCGTCTTTCAAGTGTAAAGCGAATATTTGCAGGTCAATTAGCAACGTGTAGCCATATGATCTCTCCATATGAGCTTGCCCAGAACAGAGCGAGGTTCATACGAGGTAAGCCTGGCTGTGTAACTACCGCCCTGCATTGCTCGGCAGAGACGAAGCTATAAAAACCATCCAACGTTAGCGAACTTGCTAACGAAAGCTATCGAGCTAGCCAGCTATCCTGCTATGAGCAATATGATATTTAATGCAGTTTACGTCAGTTGCAAAATACTTAAAACGGGAAATTGTAGGCTATTTTATTGGTTACATAAGACCTGAAAAACAACATTGCAACAGATGAAAGGACATGAATGTTAAATGCTATTTGACATGCCTACCTTGTTATTGCAGTCTTGCACTTGCTGATAAACAGACGCTTCGCAAACCGGAAGTCCCACCCACACCATATTATACCGGAAACTTCAGTATGGCCTCGAGCGTCGTTCCAAATGACTTCCAAACAGTGCGAATGATTAGTCTGTAGGATTACCTACATTCGCATTTGACCAGACAAAGGACATACTGTATGTCAAAGGTAATTGTTATGTTATCAATGGAGACAGAAGGACACACAGCCCCACGCAACTTGCCATCGACGCAGAAGCACAACACCTACAGTTAGTTAAGTTTTGTATATCATAAGTCATACATATAACAGTATGTGTATGATGTTTATGTTTTATGCGTGTTATGTGTATATTTGCTAACAAGTTGTTGAGTTCATTCTTATTTATTTATTGATTATTGTTATTATTTTTATTGTTGTTTGTAACATTTGCTTTGGCAACACAGTACATGTCATGCCAATAAAGCACCTTGAAACTGACAGAGCGTCCATTGCCAGAGCAGGTGGATAATATCCTTGCCTTCAGCAGGCAGCGCTAAAATAGAACTTTCAAAACACCACGTGCATTCAAAACTGGAACAAAAAGAAACAACTGTTCTCAGTTAAAGGTTGTATCAGCGATTTTGGGTGGAAACATAAATGATCACATTCATCTGATTTTTCCTCACGATCCGCTAGCTGCCCGCCCCATAAGCAGGCCGTCAAAAAACCGCGTCTCTGTAGGCAGCCTATGCTCCGAGATCGTACACAAAAACAATGGTACTACCAACTACTCAAAACCAAAATAAACAGTATTCCAACCAATCACAATGATCTGCACAAACGTGACGTCACTTCTGAAGCGAAATCCCAAACAAACATACTTATGAATAATTATGTTATATTTTAAAAATAGTGTTCAAGCATCCAGAATTATAACCACGTTAATAACGTTTGTAAGAAACCAAACCGTTTGTAAATCCGTCAAGATTTCAGCGAGATAAGAGTATTAGCGTTTGTGCAGATCATTGTGATTGGTTGGAATACTGTTTATTTTGGTTTTGAGTAGTTGGTAGTACCATTGTTTTTGTGTACGATCTCGGAGCATAGGCTGCCTACAGAGACGCGGTTTTTTGACGGCCTGCTTATGGGGCGGGCAGCTAGCGGATCGTGAGGAAAAATCAGATGAATGTGATCATTTATGTTTCCACCCAAAATCGCTGATACAACCTTTAAGCACGGTCTCTGGAAATGGTAAAGAAAATAATTTACGAAGTGCAAATATTGCGGGTGGAATAACTGACCTTGTTTCGGTGACACCTATGTGGCCTTGTTGGGAATTTCCTCGTTCTCAATTGAGCAGCCTGTCATCCAAGTTTGAGATCATGTTAGTTTTTCATCCAAAAAACTCTGCGCATTGTGGCCATAAGGGGTCAGGCTAGTATAATTTTATTCTGGACTCTCCTCAAACAGCAGTCCTTCGCGACTTAGTTAACACGAGGGACGCGGAATTATTTATTATTATCGATATAAATTATGAATGATTAATATTAGCATTTGACTATGACTGTTTAATTACAGCATTTATTGTTTAATTTGACATACCTTGGGCTACATCTAAATCCCATTTCCTCAAATTGACATTAATAATCTTTAATTAGAACAGTTTCACTCATTCAGAGCCAGTGGTCATCACGGCGGTCCTTGTTGAGTAGTTCATCCAGCCAAGTTATTAGTGAAATATCGCAAAAAGTAGGCTACAACAGTTTTAATTGATTTCATTTGGCGTGTTTGTGGCCTTCTCCATGTTCTGCTAATGCCCTGGCTTTAGCAATGAAATCACAGCGTGGACACATATTTTCTCATCTCAAACATAGACTAAATGATGCTGAGTGTGCAAATAAAAAAACTGCTACTTGTACGTGTACATTAAAACTTAAATAAATGTCGAGATGCGTAACCTGCCATTAACCTACATTAAATGCTACTTTAAAAGTTTTCGTTTCTTATTTATAACTTCACCACCAGTGTTCTCTAATCTCGAGCGAACGTCCTACGATAATTTTCTTTATAGGCTATGCTACTGTCGTGTAATAGTCTACGATAGCTTTCATGGATTTAACAGTTTTCCTCTCATTAATGAATACCAATGCATTAAAATGGACGGCTTTAGGGCTTGGCGCACAAAGCCGCACGAGGTTTCTGTCCCGTTGTCTATTTCTATGTTGAACTGACGCGTCCGGACATTGGCAGCACTTTGAGCTTCTCGTAGACACAGCGAGAGCACGGACCTGTCCCGGAATACAAAACCGTATCCAGGCAACCAAAACCTGACACAACCCCCACACAATCCCTCTTTCCAATGGTCCTCAAATAAAAAGAAATCCCAATCCAGTGTGGGGACAAGGGAAGCGGACTGGTCTTTTGTAGACTGAATCAACTCAACGGTGCCCACTTCCAAGAAGTGGATCGGAGGCGAAAAGGACCACATGTTTGAGGCAGGTGAGTTGCGCGCTGTTATAAAACGATGGAGTCTATTAATTACACAGTAGATAGAAACCAGGATGATTTTATCCCCACTCCCAAAAAATAATCAAGCTGCGAAGTTTTCACAACTTGCATTTCAACAGCTCGGTGGTAGGTTGCGCATTCCAGCCAATTAGTAGGCTATGTTGCTAACCTCGCCCATATTTCTATACAGCCTATTGTTTTTATGGTCTACGGCGCTGCGTCAGCACTAATGTTTATTAAACATCGAATAATATTTAGTCGCCTTTCGTGTACCGTCATAAAATATGGAGTCAATTAGAGCAGTATTTTTGGCTAGCTGGCTAATTAGTTCCGGGAGTGCCCACATTGTATTTGATGTTAGATGTGGATACTGAGTTAAAATAGTAGCTAGTATTTGTCACTTTGGTTGTTATTCCCTGCGATAAGAATACGGATGGTTAATTAGGCTACATACCTCTATAGTTGTTCTGGAGGGGAGGGGGAAGAGCGAGATGCGCGGATAGATGCACAAAGCGGCTGGCAGATAGCTAATTAAACTTTACCAACAGTTAATTTTTTAACCAACAGTTTTCGAGTAACGAAATGCATCTTCCTCTTCCAAATAGGAGTCGGACTGTTCTACTTGGCGTCTGATGTTTCCTTTCTAGAGCTCCTGATGTTTGAAAATTAGAAATTGTTATTGATAGCATAGCCCACCTACTGCGCTAAAACGGTATCGCAGACAGTATGAGGGCTACGACAATAATCATAATGAAACTGCAGCCGAGTCCATGTAGTTAGGTAGGTAAAGTAAAGGCACTTCCGGCGCTTGGCATCGTGCGTTTCAGAGAAGAGCACAATACTCTAGTAGGCTATACTGGTCAGATCAGTTGAATGTATCAGGTGGTAGTTCGTTCTCGCACTTCTTGTTAGGAGTTTTACTGATGTTAGGGCGTTAGCTATACATCCATGTGCATTACATTACCTTGTGGTCATTCATCAAATGTTCTTATCCAGAATGACTTACAAAGAAGGAAAACATAGACAAGTGCAACTTGAATTACTTGCGAGAGTGTAGTAATCACTAAAAAAAATCACTAAAGTTAAGTTAACCTCTGCCAACCTAGAACTATGAAACAAATATTATATTTGTACAGCTGACATCCATATTAAACCATAATGCACGATGAGCATAAATCCAAGATTAATTATTGAATTCCAACATGGAGTCTAAAGAGGCCTCATATGCCACTTGAATGCAGTTCTGGGTTTGTGCGTGAGTTATGCAAGTCACTCTGGATAAGCTCAGCAGGTGAATGTATCTGATGTAAAGTAAAGGGCCGTACATGCACTGTGCTCCTTTTAGCAGGGAAGTGAAGATGTAATGCAAAGCAGGGACGTGCAGATGTAATGTAAAGCAGGGAAGTGCAGATGTAATGTAAAGCAGGGAAGTGCAGATGTAATGTAAAGCAGGCAAGTGCAGATGCAGTGTAAAGCAGGGAAGTGCAGATGTAATGTAAAGCAGGCAAGTGCAGATGCAGTGTAAAGCAGGTAAGTGCAGATGTAATGTAAAGAAGGAAATTGCAGATGTAATGTAAAGCAGGGAAGTGCAGCTGCAGTGTAAAGCAGGGAAGTGGATGCAATGTAAAGCAGGGAAGTGCAGATGTAATGTAAAACAGGGAAGTGCAGATGTAATGTAAAGCAGGGAAGTGCAGATTTAAAGTATGTAATGTAAAATAATGGGCTGTACCATGCTCCTTTATACAGGGAAGTGCAGCCCTCACATATTCCAAGACCTCTTTGTTATGCTGAGTCCCATTCCCAGGTTTGGAGTGGGTCTAAATAGCAGGTCTAATAAATAATTCATTAAGGTGATACAGAGGGGCCTTGAAACAGGGAGATAAAGGAATGCTTTGCTACAACAGGAATAAAATAATCAATTAGATCACATTACAAAAAGAGAAGGTAAGAACAGAACCAACAGCCTGGAGCAGAGGTGCAGAGCGCTGGATGTCGTCCACGATTACTCATGTATATGCACGTAATTCAACAAAAAAAATAAAACTTATTTCAAAAGAAGTTTCACTTACAAGTTTTCTGTGCATACTGTTTTTATTATTGGGGGAAATGCATCTCTGTGCATGCTATGGCATTCCGCAAAGAGCAGGCATGTCCTGCCAGGAGCTGTGCCTCCAATCGGAAAAACTGACAGACTCCGTTTTGATTTACTGCCAATTACACTGGCTGGGCTGTCCAGAGCCTGTAATCGGATCACCAACGCCTTCACATTCTACCGCTATTGGACCACCTTTTTCCTGTAGTTAATTGGAGCTCAAGGTGGTACCATAGCGATAGAACGTGAAGGCACCGGTGATCCGATTACAGCCTCTGAAATAGTCATCGGCACCAACTGCCGGAGCGCTTGCACGCTTGCACGCTTTGGAACCAGGCTGTGTCCGAATCAGTGCACTTGCATACTATTGAGTATGCCAGTTGAGTATACTTTTTTAAAAAGCTGTTAAGTTTTTTTTTTAACAAGTAAGTGTTATCCAGATAATAGTATGGAGGATATTTTTTGCATACTGTATGTCACTAAACAGTATGCAGTAAGCAGTGTGCAGTATGCTAGTACAGAGTACACAGAACGTAGTAGACAGGGACTTAATTTTTTTCGGACTTAATTTTTTCAGTGGAGGAACTCCTTTCATTAAAGAGTAGTGCTGAGAGACATGGACACTGACTGACAGACAGACAGACAGCATGAACATCCAGGCGCACTCCTGGCAAGGTTTCGACTGCTCTGAAACAGCCTGCCACCTGTCACTAAAGACCTGCAGTTCCACGACCTCCAGTAGGGGGAGCAGCTGGCTCTGAGCCATCCTCTGTCTGAAAATGGTCTCAATGACAATGGCGCTAACGCTAATATCGCTGTAAAGCAATAAAATGGCTGGGATAGGCTCCTCGCTGGTATACCGTGTGGTTTCTCTCATTGAGCCAAATGAGAAATGCAGACTAGAGTTGAAATCCCAGAGTTTTCCACTCTGCCCTTGGACAGCGACTTTTCCCCGCCATCCGGAACGCTGTGTTCCCATTGAACTGCTGTGATGCGAGCAGCTTATCGGGAATGTTGGGCTGGATGCTACGCATTAAACGCTGAACCAACAGTTTATCTCACATGACAACTCCAATCGTATGTAAGGAGGGAATGCACTTTTATTCCAAAACAAACAGCCCCAAAACTGCCATGTAGTACTATTATAATTACAAACATTGTCTTGCATTAATTAGCTCTAAACAATCATTTTTCATGTAGTCTTCTCCTGGATCCATGCAGAAATACACGCTTATATCCTTCTAAGATCTTAATGCCACATCCCTGAAAGGCCTAACAGCAGGGGCTTGGGCTGCTGTTTTTCTGAAACATTAGTAATACCCTCTGTAGATTTATGATTTATTCACTTTTTTTAATCCTCCCTTTGGAAATATGAGCCAAATCTGAACTAGTCTTTGAATGGACAAAATGCTGACAGAGCGAGAGCGTAACTTATTCTGAAGGTTGAATACAAGGTTAATTAAGGTGATTTAAGGCTAACAGCACTTTGATCCGCAGATAAAAGAATGTGTGTGTGGCATTAGCGTGGCCAAGTAAAGGCTGGTCCAGCCCCAGGCCCAAAGCTGGCACCAGACTACACTTTTCTTTCAGAGGAGACTGTTTTTGGGAGGTTAGGTTCTTGGCAGCGCACAAAGGCGTTTCTTTTTTTTACTTAAGCTCCGTTATTGAGTTTTGTCTTTCAGAATGTGACAGTAAGGAACATCACTAATGAGTTCACATTCACACAACATTTGAGTCTCTAGCGCTTCTTTATTACTGAAAACAGTGAACTTCAATCCCTGCTTGCTTGGTGGGCAGACCATCCAGCAACGGCCAGATCAGCCTTACAGACCAGATCAGCCACACAGAAAAGATTAGCCTTACAGACCAGATCAGCCACACAGAAAAGATCAGCCTTACAGACCAGATCAGCCACACAGAAAAGATCAGCCTTACAGACCAGATCAGCCACACAGAAAAGATCAGCCTTACAGACCAGATCAGCCACACAGAAAAGATCAGCCTTACAGACCAGATCAGCCACACAGAAAAGATCAGCCTTACAGACCAGATCAGCCACACAGAAAAGATCAGCCTTACAGACCAGATCAGCCACACAGAAAAGATCAGCCTTACAGACCAGATCAGCCACACAGAAAAGATCAGCCTTACAGACCAGATCAGCCACACAGAAAAGATCAGCCTTACAGACCAGATAAGCCACACAGAAAAGATCAGCCTTACAGACCAGATCAGCCACACAGAAAAGATCAGCCTTACAGACCAGATCAGCCACACAGAAAAGATCAGCCTTACAGACCAGATCAGCCACACAGAAAAGATCAGCCTTACAGACCAGATCAGCCACACAGAAAAGATCAGCCTTACAGACCAGATAAGCCACACAGAAAAGATCAGCCTTACAGACCAGATCAGCCACACAGAAAAGATCAGCCTTACAGACCAGATCAGCCACACAGAAAAGATCAGCCTTACAGACCAGATAAGCCACACAGAAAAGATCAGCCTTACTGACCAGTAAGAACTTGCCTTCACTAGAACTAATGGGCCTAGCTCAAACCATGAAAAACAGACCAAGGGGTGTTTTAGCCATATAGTGCATTTACCAATTTAGGCAGATGTGCAGCTACTTTTGTAAATACTGGTAAATATAAAATGTGATAGATTTTAACAGAAATAAGTTATGCTTTGACCCGCGCATGTGTCATAGTAACAAGGAAAAGGATTAATAACTGTATTTAATGTGGAATTTCTTTCAGCTGGGTTTCCTGTCAGCCTGTCAGTCATAAGTACTGTACATAGTAATGGTGAGTAATTTTCAGTAAGTAATCTCAGGAGAGCATTGAGTTTCCCTCATGAATGTAGCGGCACTTCAACAGAGTTTTCCATTACACCAGCGCCAGTCTTATAGATCTGCTGTGTGTGTGTGAGAGAGAGAGGGAGTGTGTGTGTGAGAGAGAGAGTGTGTGTGTGTGTGTGTGTGTGTGTGTGTGTGTGTGTGTGTATGTGTGTGAATGCTTTCCTGCTGTTTCTTTGGTTGGGGGGGTGGAGGTAGTGTGAGCAGAAACTGGCAGGCTGTTTGGGTGTTGGTGTAGCTTGGTGCCAGGCCAGGGCTGTACGGTGGGGGGTGGGGGGTGGGGGGGTTTGGGGGGGGGTCAGGAACTCAGAGGGTTAATAAAGAGGTGGATGAAGCGACCGCAGTCTGTCACTATGGAAACCGTTTGCCTGTGACTGAGGATCGCCATGGCGACCTGTTCTGGGTCCAGAGTATCGGGGTCCATCTTTATCTCACACACGGGCTCACTCTGGGCCGCTGATTCCTTGTACTAGACGGGATTTTAGTCACCTGATATCAGGTGAGGTCAAAGGTCATGGGTTTCATTTCCAACTGCTAAACAGGTGCCGACAGTTCCTGTAAACGATTTATCTTTACTTTTTTGGAGGTTTTTTTTATGGTTTGTGAAAGACAGTGTTTGAGGTTTACAGTCTGCTGAAATATAAATACATAACCCCTACGCAGAGTGATGTAAGCAGTGACAGAGGTAAAAGGTATTATAGGACAACAATATGAGGTTCACACAAGAAAAATACTTGCTTTATTGTGCTACACCGGAAATTGACCACAGGCTGCAAAGCTTTCTATAAACTTTTAAGTATTTTTCTTGAAGTGTGAACCTCATATTTTTAGTCGTCATTTGAGAACCGAGTGCAACGCACCAACCAACCTTTCCTACAAGCTTCCGCCAGGAGAGCACGATGCTTCCGCCAGCTTCCGCCAGCTTCCGCCAGGAGCACGATGCTTCCGCCAGCTTCCGCCAGCTTCCGCCAGGAGAGCACGATGCTTCCGCCAGCTTCCGCCAGCTTCCGCCAGGAGAGCACGATGCTTCCGCCAGCTTCCGCCAGCTTCCGCCAGGAGAGCACGATGCTTCCGCCAGCTTCCGCCAGCTTCCGCCAGGAGAGCACGATGCTTCCGCCAGCTTCCGCCAGGAGAGCACGATGCTTCCGCCAGCTTCCGCCAGCTTCCGCCAGGAGAGCACGATGCTTCCGCCAGCTTCCGCCAGGAGAGCACGATGCTTCCGCCAGCTTCCGCCAGCTTCCGCCAGGAGAGCACGATTCTTCACTTTCAATAAGAAGGCATGATAGGACCCAATACCCGGAGAAATGTTGAAAATCCTGAATCAATCAGAGGATCAGTGGAAGGAAAAGAAAACGCCTGATATTATTCATGGCCACGATAATGAGCCTTTCCTCTTTCCTGGAGAAGCAGGTGCGTTCTCTGGATCAAAGCTGTTGTCCCTGTGACCATGGCATTCATTTGATCCCAGCTCATTAGCGTAGCTGTGTGCAAACAGCATCTATAGCCCAGCAAACAGTGAGACAGAGGGTAAACGGACACATCTGCGCGCTAATGCTAATGAAATGCTGTGTGATTCTCTCTCTCATTTCAGCTTCTGGCCGCTGTGCACCTTACTTCCTCCCTTACTTCCTGTGTGTTTGTTTGTGTTTTTCGGCCGAAGGTGATGGTGGTGTTTTTGGGCTCTCTAGCTGGGCCGTTTCCCCCGTCTGAGTCCATGGGAGCCACAATCTCACCGGGCCGTCTCGCGGAACCGAACGGGTCCGTCTCGTCGATCTGACCGCCGCACGTTTCGGCCGCGCTGCAGAGAACAGCGGGCTTCCGGAGCACCAGCAACGTTAAAACAACCAACGTCCTCCGGACAACAGTTCTAATACAGTGCAGACGCAGAACCCACACTTTATGGAAACTAAAATATCGAAACAAAACAGAAATTATAATCGCTGTGGATTTCTTTTGTGAAGCCAGATTTTTAACAAGAGTCCTGCAGTTTCTCAGGTTTCTAACTAGCGGAGTTTTGGTCATGGACGCCATGTCCCCGCCCCTCATCACGGTTGAGGACGTCGGCAGCTCGGAACAGCAGGGGATTCTGGGGGTTGCCCATGACGACCACCTGGGCAGCCTCAAGGCCCTGACGGAGAAGCTGCGGCTGGAGACTCGTAGGCCGTCTTACCTGGCCTGGAAGGCGCACCTGGAGGCGCGGGGTTTGAGGGGCCTCAGGGCTGCGGATACGCCGCTGGGACCCATCCAGCAAGAGGCGCTGTGCTCCCTGAGAAGGCCGGAAGCCGACCCTCACGCCCCCGACCCCGTTCAGCCTGCCACCAGACTCAAAGGGTCCGGGAACATCGACGAGGCCCTCGTCTGGCTCAGGAAGGAACTGGTAAGGACCCCCCCCCCCCCCCAAAAAAATAAAATTCAAATAAAAAAACACCCAATAAGGCAAGGGGTAGGCAACCCTGGTCCTGGAGTGCTGGGGACGTTTCTGGTTTTTGTTCCATCTGAGCTTGATCACAAGAGTTTGATGATTGAAAGTCTGAGCCTGAATGTTCTGAATGGTGAAACGCCTCCAGCACATGGTCACCTGCATTCATTACACCTGATTAATTAAAATAAATCAGATTATGTAGTTATAGGTTTGGATGGAGCAAAAAACCAGGACCATCTCTGGCACTCCAGGACCAGAGTTTCCTACCCCTGCCATAAGGGGTTCCCAAACCACGGCCCTAAAATGGCCATCTGTGGCTTGTGTGGGGACCCCCATCTCTATAAAATGGAGAGAGGAATAGTTCATACTGATATGTTTGCAGGAGATCTGTCCCCATGAACGTTCATCTCTAAAGAGTCCTGTGTTCATTCCCAGGTTCTGCTCCCTCGCTAATAAGCTTGTTACAGCCTGAGACAAAGCCCCAATGTCCTGTACCCCCATAACTGGGCTGTATTATATTCCTGTTAAAGTGGGCGGAAGGAATTTGGGCAGGATAGTGTGAATGATGAGCTGCTCTATTAGCATGGACCGCACGGACAGTGCACATACGCCCACACACCCCCCCCCCCACACACACACACACACACGCACATACACACAAACACCACACACACACACACAAACGCGTACACGCACACACACTCAAAAAACAAACGTGCACACACACACACACACACACACACTCGTGCGTGCACGCACAAATGCGCACACACACGCACGGACAAACACACACACACTCATGCAAACACATGCAAACACGCATATACACATACACACACACACACGCACACACACACACATAGGCCCTGAAATATTCAATGATACATTAACTGACTCCTGGTAAAATTGTGCTACATCTGACTCCCTGTAGTCCACTGCATTAGAGGCCACACCCCTGACTGCTGATTGGCTGGTTGCTCCCTATGCGTTGCAGACGGAGATGCGGCTGCAGGATCAGCAGCTGGCCCAGCAGCTCTTGCGCGTGCGCAGTGACATCATCAAGCTGAAGATCGAGCAGACGTGCCACCTGCACCGCTCCATGCTGAACGACGCCACCTATGGGCTGGAGGAGAGAGACGAGCTGTCCGACCTGCTCTGCGATTTCCCGCTAACGCCCGGCTTCGGCCTGTCCACCCCACTCCGGCTCATCGGCGTCACCAAGATGAACATCAACTCCCGGCGATTCTCCCTCTGCTAGCGCAACAGCGCCACAGCGCTAGCGCAACACCGCACGCTATAACAACAACGCTAACACTACACCGTGCGCTAACGCAACACCACAATGCTAACTCAACCCCACACTGCTACAACACCACAACGCTAACACAACCCCACACTGCTACAACACCACAATGCTAACACAACCCCACACTGCTACAACACCACAATGCTAACACAACCCCACACTGCTACAACACCACAACGCTAACACAACCCCACACTGCTACAACACCACAATGCTAACACAACCCCACACTGCTACAACACCACAATGCTAACACAACCCCACACTACTACAACACCACAACGCTAACACAACCCCACACTGCTACAACACCACAATGCTAACACAACCCCACACTACTACAACCACACAACGCTAACACAACCCCACACTGCTACAACACCACAACGCTAACACAACCCCACACTGCTACAACACCACAACGCTAACACAACCCCACACTGCTACAACACCACAATGCTAACACAACCCCACACTGCTACAACACCACAATGCTAACACAACCCCACACTACTACAACCACACAACGCTAACACAACCCCACACTGCTACAACACCACAACGCTAACACAACCCCACACTGCTACAACACCACAACGCTAACACAACCCCACACTGCTACAACACCACAATGCTAACACAACCCCACACTACTACAACCACACAACGCTAACACAACCCCACACTACTACAACACCATAACGCTAACACAACCTCACAGCTCAGCTGGGAGACTGCAGAGTGATTGTGCAGCTCAGCTGGGAGACTGCAGAGTGATTGTGCAGCTCAGCTGGGGGACTGCAGAGTGACTGTGCAGCTCAGCTGGGAGACTGCAGAGTGATTGTGCAGCTCAGCTGGGGGACTGCAGAGTGACTGTGCAGCTCAGCTGGGGGACTGCAGAGTGATTGTGCAGCTCAGCTGGGAGACTGCAGAGTGACTGTGCAGCTCAGCTGGGAGACTGCAGAGTGTCTGCGCAGCTGAGCTACGGGACTGCAGAGTGACTGCGCAGCTGAGCTACGGGACTGCAGAGTGAAAAGCAGCCTATGAACATCATCAAGCATTCTCGGCTGGGACAAAATAAATATGTAAAATTGTGGGGTGAGTGTTTAAGGCATCTGTGGACAGCTGGGGGGGTCACGATTCACCTGTGAGTAAAACAACTGGACAAATGGTAGAGAACCATTGTTATGGACAGAGACCAGAGACCAGAGACTGCAGGTACACTTCATCAGCAAGACTCCTTATACTGAACTTTCATGTCGTGGACTACAGTTCCCACAGTCCTTTGTACACTGACACAGAAAGTACACTGCCTGGCCAAAAAAAAAGTTGCTGTTGCACCCGTCATGCATAGTGCCCACTGTACAAACCTCTGGAGGTAGTGTTAAGATCTGGGGTTGCTTCAATTGGTCAGGTCTAGGCTCAGCAACGTTATGCAGCAATAAAATGAAGTCAGCGGAGTACCTGAATGTACTGAATGACCAGGTTATCCCATCAATGGGCATATTCCAGGACAACAATGCCAAGATTCATCAGGCTCAAATTGTGAAAGAGCGGTTCAGGGAGCATGAGGAATCATTTTCACACATGAATTGGCCACCAGAGTCCTGACCTTAACCCCATTGAAAGTCTTTGGGGTGTGCTGGAGAAGACGTTACGGAGTGGTTCGACTCTCCCGTCGTCAATACAAGATCTCGGCCAAATATGTATGCAACTCTGGACGGAAATAAATGTTGTGACGTTGCATAAGGTTGTCGAAACAATGCCACGACGAATGCGTGCCATAATGAAGGCTATAGGCGGTCCAACGAAATATTAGCGTGTGCGACTTTTTTTTTGGCCAGGCAGTGTATGTTACAATGCTGGTGTGACACTGCCAACAGTTCAGCCAATCAGGTACTGAATCCCTGGCAAATTACTGCAGTATATGTTTCTAAGACAATCTGTGCTAATGAAACAACTCTGACAAACAAGTACTTTCCCTGTAACTAAGCAATCTAGACAGAAACAAACAGAGGTACAACAGTCTCATGCTTTTTATAGTACTCCACAGTAAAAATAAACTACAGATAATATTGTTAAATGAGTTAATTGATATTTCATGTCATCATAAATAGAAGTAGTCCCTGCATTTGGATCTCTAATGTTATCCTCTGTTCCGCCCTTGTAAACAGATGGGTAATTCATAAGGTGAATATTGTTATGAATCTTCTGCTGTTTTATTGTGGGTATATGTTATTTGGCTGTTTTTTAAATGCAATTCCGTTCATAAGCTTCTGGGGGAAAATGAGCTGTGGTTTTGAAGGGCTTTGAGTAGCATTTCGTAATAATGATGTTCTTTTCTGGAAATAATAGATAATTTCCAGAAAATAAAACGGCCCATATTGTTTGAAGCCGTGCAGCATGGCAACGGTCCAAATCAGTGTGATGCTGTACAGTGTCAATCATAAGACACTGTCTGTTCTGCATCTGAAGACTGTTTAATGTCTCTTTATAAGAATCAGTTGGTTATTACTGCTGTGCCCCAGAGAAATAAAGAGTAGAGCTGGCAGATGATGCATGCTGTCTGTCTGTCTGTCCGTCAGTCTGTCTGTGGGCTGGGGTTCAAGTTCAGCCAATTACATTTAATTGGTTTCATCATTATGTCTTCCTGCATAAACCCTTCATGAACAGTGCTGTGGAGCAGAGATAATCACACACACACGCAAGCACAAACACACAAAAACATGCAGACACAAACGCACCCATGCACACACACTAAAACAAGCACAGACACAAACACACACAAACATGCACAAACACACACGCCTAGATGCCTATACCCCTATACAATCTGCGAGAAACTGACTGCAGGAGCCAATGAGAGGAGCTGACCACAGGGACCAATGAGAGGGCAGAGTTTGCATTCCTAATGTTCTGTGACTGGGATTAATTATTTACGCGTTTAAAGTGCGCGGCGCGGTCCCAGGACAGGAAGTGACTGGGGGGAAACAGCGGCGGTAACACTCTGCGCTGAGATTCCTGAATTTCCCCCCGCCCGTTCCCTAAGTGCACCTGGGGCCACTGCAGGCCCCTGGCCTTATGGAGAACTTTTCATGAGGAGCGATCCATAATCCCATCGATCGCTGCCCAACATCTCCATTAGCCCCACGGCTGGAGAGGGACGCAGTGCCAGAGGAGGATGCTGCACCGCCGGCCGTCTGGCTCCGTGGTTACGGGCGCCGTGGGAACGCCTGCAGGAGCCAGCTCTTATTTCACCATCATAAAGATGCAGGAAGTGATGCGTAATCCATACGTTTAAGTTCTCCTGCAGACCCACGCTTACTGCGCCTCTTCTCTGTGTGCACCTCCTGTCCGTCTGAGCCTCCTCTGCACACGGGTATAACGGCTTACGAGCTCTGCACAGCTGTGTCCGACCATGCTCCTCTTTAACGTTAGAAAGATAAATAAATGTGAATTTAACGGCCCGCGGGCTTGATAAGGTTACGGGTCCCACCCAGTGTGTGAAAGTAAGGGCAGGTGAAGTTTCAGCGCAGACCGGGGAGAGAGGGAGGGAGGGAGAGAGGGAGAGAGGGAGGGAGAAAGGGAGGGAGAGGCGCAGAGAGAAAAGGACAATGGCAGGACTGAGCTATTATCATTTCAATGAGAAAAATACCCTCAGGCGCGAGCCCTTTACAATTCCTCCTCCTCCATCTCTCCCCTCATGCCCCCCTCTCACCCCCCCCCCCCATTTCCTTCTCTCATTCTCCATCTCTCTCTCTCTCTCTCTGAAGTATATGTGTGATGCGGTTATTTATGAATATGGTTTTGCCATAGGAGATTCTTTTTTCACTCCTCTGTAATGTCTTTCTCTGAAATTCAAATCTGAACACATTTACACATTATCATCTTGTAAAAAATCCTCAGTATTTCTTCCAAAATGGTGCATTTGTCTGTGTGCGTGTTATGTATTTCTGTGTATATGCATGTGTGCGCGTGGAGGCTACATGTGTAGAAGTGTATGTGCACGTGTACGTGTGTGTGTGTGTGTGTGTGTGTGTGTGGTGTATTAATTCAGGTTTGTGAGCATGGAATGTGTGACTATCTGTGTTTTTGTGTGTGAGATTATGCTGTGTATGAACCAGACTATAAAAATACGGTATGAACATAAGTTTGTGAGCATGGCGTGTATGGGCATCTCTAGCTCCCCCTCTCTGTAGGATCATGAATTACAGGCCGTGAATGACTTTGCTGAGGCGGTATTTTCATGCTTCAGCTAAAGAATTATGCGAGTTCATCGCTGCCGAAATCTCTTCTGGTCATTGACTGGGTAGGTGAAATGGCCACAGCCGTTTCTGAAGACGGAGTGGCAAAAGCGTTAGCCTACGGAATCACACAAAACAACTACACATACAGAAACACACAACATTCAGACGTCCATATACACGCACACGTACACCCTACTGAGGTTTGCAGCAGTACACTAGGCCTGGCTAAGGTTAAGGCTGCTGGTAACTGAATTCCTATCTTTTTATTAATGCTGTTTTTCATATATCCCTAACAGATAGGCCTACAGTGCCTGTATATTAAACATACTAGACTCAAAGATCTAATAACTCATTTTCCATTTCTGGGTGAAATCATAAAGCTAAGTTAAGTCACAATAATCACTTTTTTAAAATTATTATTTCTTAACCGAATCACCATGTTACGCAATAACTTTGAATCAGTGTTAATATACTAAGTATCTACTTAGCTAGCTGGCTATCTGGTGCTCACTCATATTGATTACTGGGACACTGATTGTCTGATTCTGAATGTGCATTTCGTTTTGTAGGCTAAATGATGGACATTTAGCGAATGATCACTATACATCACTGCATAATAGCCTACAACACCACAAAGCCAATCTGAACAGCGGTGTGTGACGGCGTTACCAGGGAAACAGGATTAAGCAGATGTTTCACAGGTGGTTAATTAAACACATTTAAGGTCAGCGCACATAATTCAAGTGTGCAACCGGTACGCTAAGGGTTTTATTCAGGTGACTTTTAAATTCGAATGGTTATGTTTGGATAATGATATTATGGCGATACCGATACAAAAATGTGTACACCAATCTTTATTAGCCAGTTTAACAATGTTCATGATGCCAGCCAAATAATAGCCTGCATGTGACTGGAGCGCCATCTGCAGACCACACAAGAGCATAGCTACTTATTTTCGTATATAGGTAGATATCTATGACTTATTTTGAACCAAATTCGAAATTGTTGTTCAAACGTCAGAACAATCCACAAAATTCTATTTTTGCCAGCAGGATAGAGAAACATGACACTATGACAGCACACACAGGCTAGGATCGTCATAGAGGAAAATAACGAAGTGCCTATAATTTATTTGTACACATTTTATGCTTTTTGCCATTTGACCGTGTGAATATTCTTCATTAGTTATATAGATACATTAGTCATGTAGGCGTGGTCGTAATTTTAGTGTATATGGTGCTCACCGTCAAGACAACGGTTAGGGCCACAATGTAAGTTGCCAATATGGCAACGATCCTTCCGCGGTGTTTGTACTTCTTAATCTTGTTAAGTCATTTAAGGATACCTCATGTCGCCGTGGATAACGCATTACTGGAGGTAAAACCATTCTTCAGACAGGAATTGACAGGTAAACCACGGAGGGATGTTAGCGACTGTAAGATCAATCTTATGTAACGTTTAAAACCGCATATGCAGAAGGTCTGTAAAAATCCTATAAAAATCACATATGCCATATGCAAAACTTATAAAATAAATATGTGGTATAGAACTAGCATATACATTTCAGACTAAAATTAAATAGTTCCCTAACACACATGGTACTCCCTATAAAAAAACATTGAGATTACGTAAGAATTGTGTGTGTTATACAAATATATTTAATAGTAACTGTGGTCTCATATAAACACCACAGGGTGTTAAATGTTTTTGCTGTGCAGTGTCACTGTTGTCCAAATGAACATACCGTCAGAATTAAATAGGTTTAGCTAGTTGTGTTCTTTGTTTAAACATAAATCATGTATAAGTATAATCATGGCACAGAACCATTCTCAATAGACACCGGCTGTCAACTCTGCACAGACTACATTGTCTGTAATTTGGTTGAAATATTAGATAGTGTTGTCTAGTCTGTTTGTTTGTACGGGTTAAGAAGTGTGGTTTTAGCAGCATCATATCAATGCACATGACTCTCTCTCTCCTCCCCTAGTGTCACAGGATTGGAGGAGCAGAAATGTTTCGGTAAGTTTGTGTGTACAGCTGACTACCACTGTGGCCCTGTGGAAAATCCACTAGATCACTGTTTAAATAAGACTCCTACATCAGTGAGTGCATTTCAATAGGCCCCATAGCTATGTCAACGGGTGTTTAAATAGGCCCCTACATCACAGCGGGTGATGGGAGTTATACACTGGTGTGTGTCTCCGCAGGAATGCACATTAGCGGTTGAGAACAGAGACCCCATCACCCTGCTGTCTCTCCCCCCTCAAACTCTGGAGGAGCACCGAATCACAGGAGAGGCGGGCCTAAACCGGAGCTTCAGTTCTGAAGCAGAACGACCAGCGGCAGGTACTCGACCTGCTCTGTGATCTTCTTCTGTGGTTCTGTTGCAGCGGTGATTTTAAGATCACAACTGTGATTAGAATGTTCTTAACAGGACATTCTAATGCTGATGTAACAATCACAACTGGTAATAGAAAGCAATGGGAGTTTTAGAACACTTAGAAATATTCCCCCAAAAAACTTACTCTTCAAAGGGTGTAGATGTAGATGTGTAGACGAGATGTAGAGGTGTACTTGGGGCGCGTAGATAAGGTTGCCGTTTCTGACTCCTCTGGCAGGTGGCCACCCCTTCCAATTCCACAGGGTTCTCCTCCTGGTTCAGAAGCGTTTGAGGACATTTTCTGACATGGTAAGTACATTTCTTTGCTCTCTCTCTCTCTTAAACCAAATTGGAATGTGGTTTCAATCTCCAGATGTTTTCAATCTGGGTTCTGATTGGTGCAGTGTGGCTCCTGGTGTTTTCAATGTGGTTTCTGATTGGTGCAATGTGGCTTGAGGGGTGCGTCCCAATAGTCGAAAAATGCACCCTCCCTTCCTCCACTACCACCTCCTCTCCTCCGTGCCCCGGAAAAGGATCTTTGTGTTTTAATCTAATGTCGCTGATTACATCTTAATTACATATTAATGCTTACATATTAATTAATGTCTCGACGCAAACCGCAATGTCATGTACGTTGGATACTGTACATGCAAATACTTGTACTGAAAACGTTCAGGCAGTTTAGCATATTTCCGGGTAGGAGAGGAGTGGTAGTGGGGGAGTGGAGGAAAGGAGGTGGGGAGTGAAGAATATTAAGACGCACCTGAGGTGTTTTCAATGTGGGTTCTGATTGGTGCAGTGTGGCTCCAGGCAACAAATGCTTTAACCCTTGAATTTTCAGATCATTGGCAGCCTGCCGGAGGCATGGCAACCAGGCTCCACCCCTTTAGCGGTGCCCCTGGGAGCTGTAGTCTTCACCACCGCCCTGGAGATCCTCCTGTTTTTGGTGTTTACCTGGAGAACAGTCTGCACTGTGAGCCTCGTTATAACCATGCGCGCACAGTTGTTTACAGTCCCTCTCTCATTAAACTTAATTATTAATATCTTTGTACTGCAGCTGAGCTCAGAGATGTGCGTGTTTGTGACAGGTGAAGACGCCCGTCCCGGAAGTGGAGGAGGAGAGAAGCCGGTACTTGCGGAAGCTTCAGGCAGAGGAGAGAAAGAGTCGGAAGCTGGAGGGTAAATCACTCATCACCCGTAATCACCATTACATGATAATTATCCGCATATGAAATATGAAACATATTTCCATTCCTGCATGCCGACGGACACATACAGTAACTGCATGTACCCCAGAGCAGGTGATTATTAATGTGTCTGTACCCCAGAGCAGGTGATTATTAATGTGTCTGTATCCCAGAGCGGGTGATTATTAATGTGTCTGTACCCCAGAGCGGGTGATTATTAATGTGTCTGTATCCCAGAGCAGGTAATTATTAATGTGTCTGTATCCCAGAGTGGGTGATTATTAATGTGTCTGTACCCCAGAGCGGGTGATTATTAATGTGTCTGTACCCCAGAGCAGGTGATTATTAATGTGTCTGTACCCCAGAGCGGGTGATTATTAATGTGTCTGTATCCCAGAGCAGGTGATTATTAATGTGTCTGTACCCCAGAGCAGGTGATTATTAATGTGTCTGTACCCCAGAGCAGGTGATTATTAATGTGTCTGTACCCCAGAGCAGGTGATTATTAATGTGTCTGTATCCCAGAGCAGGTGATTATTAATGTGTCTGTATCCCAGAGCAGGTGATTATTAATGTGTCTGTATCCCAAAGCGGGTGATTATTAATGTGTCTGTACCCCAGAGCAGGTGATTATTAATGTGTCTGTACCCCAGAGCAGGTGATTATTAATGTGTCTGTACTCCAGAGCGGTTGGAGGCTCTGGTGTGTGATGGGGCCGCTCTGGAGAAGGAGAAGGACCAGTTGAAGGCTCAGGCTGAGGCTCTGGAGCAGAGACTGCAGGTTCTGGACCAGCTGTGCCAGGAGAAGGACTCCATACTGCAGCAGTGAGAGCCACACCCATAGATATAGAACCATAGATGTGACATATGTCATAGTTTAGTGACACAGTTTTTGAGACCATACCCAGGTAAGATGGTGGCCAGTAACCATGGTTCTGTATTTTGAGCCAATCATCAGCTACTGGCTTCTGAGACCCGATTATGACATCACAGTGGGTTAGAAAGTACATGACACTTTTGCCATAGCTGGCTAGGAACTGTACCCAGGTAAGATGGCTGCCAAATTGTTTCATTTCAGAATTCCAAATGACTACGACATCACATATGTCACATCTATGGTTCTATATCTATGGCCACACCAGCCCTGGGGGGAGATGGGGGGAGAGAGAGGGAGGGATGGGGGGAGAGAGGGAACAATGGGGGGGTGCAGTGATATTTGGAGAATTACTGGGTAACCAGGAGTTACAGTGTTTGTATCTCTCTGTTGCAGGAAGGTGATCCAGGAGCAGGTTGATCAGCAGGAGATGGAAACGGTTCTGAACACCTACAAACTCCGGGTCCAGGAGCTCAGACTGGAAAAGCAGAGAGCCGAGTACTCCTACAGGAGATTGGTGAGCGAGTCTCATCTGTACCTTTACCTGTGGGGATATGAACATCAGTACCAAAGCTAATTTTCTCTCTCTCTCTCTCCCTCTCTCTCTCTCTAGATTGAGTACCATCAGCAGAGGGCGTATGAGAATTTGGTAAGAGCAGTGTTAGTAGTTGTGTGCGAGCAAAGTAGTTATCAGACCTGAGGGTTATACTACGAAGCAGGATTGCTGTGTTAGCTGGATAACTGCACTGAGCAAAACCTGGAGCAGCTCTTTTTGCTTCAGTCCATGTTCCAGACTTGGGAGGGTTCCAGGTTTTACTGAGTGCAGTTATCCAGCTAACTCAGTAATCCTGCTTTGTGGAATACCACCCTGGGTTCAAATAGTATTCATTTTGGATTCAAAAACTTTTCTGCATTTGACTAAGCATGCCTGGTGTACGGAACAAATTAAATAATCCCGAACAGTGTAAACCCCGCCCATATGTTCCTCCTAGCAGGCTCAAATCTTCCAGCCAAGATCAATATACCACACAAAACTATTTGAATTCAGACAATACTATTTGAACCCAGGTCTGGCAGTTACCATGACTCTCTCCTTCTCCCCTCTCAGATGAAGGCGTGCACTTTGGAGCAGGTTCTGGAGCAGGAGAGGAGAGAGACGGGGAGACTGCGCCAGTGAGTACCCACATCGCTGCACCCCTTAAACGGGTTACACCCACACAGAGAGGGGCATAGGACACCCCTTAAACAGGTCACACAGATCGAGGTTTTAAGTGCAGGTAACCTGACACTGGGGTCCAGTTGTTAATATTTCAGTAACACAGAGGGATGGTAGGGACACAAGGATCAGCTGTGATTGGACCGCTCATATTTCCACGCCCTCAGGCTGTGATTGGATAGCTCATATTTCCACACCCTCGGGCTGTGATTGGACAACTCATATTTCCATGCCCTCAGGCTGTGATTGGACACCTCATATTTCCACGCGCTCAGGCTGTGATTGGTTAGCTCATTTCCACACCCTCAGGCTGTGATTGGATAGCTCATATTTCCATGCCCTCAGGCTGTGATTGGACACCTCATATTTCCACACCCTCAGGCTGTGATTGGATAGCTCATATTTCCACGCCCTCGGGCTGTGATTGGACAACTCATATTTCCATGCCCTCAGGCTGTGATTGGACACCTCATATTTCCACACGCTCAGGCTGTGATTGGTTAGCTCATTTCCACACCCTCAGGCTGTGATTGGATAGCTCATATTTCCATGCCCTCAGGCTGTGATTGGTTAGCTCATTTCCACACCCTCAGGCTGTGATTGGATAGCTCATATTTCCATGCCCTCAGGCTGTGATTGGACACCTCATATTTCCACACCCTCAGGCTGTGATTGGATAGCTCATATTTCCACGCCCTCGGGCTGTGATTGGACAACTCATATTTCCATGCCCTCAGGCTGTGATTGGACACCTCATATTTCCACACGCTCAGGCTGTGATTGGTTAGCTCATTTCCACACCCTCAGGCTGTGATTGGATAGCTCATATTTCCATGCCCTCAGGCTGTGATTGGACACCTCATATTTCCACGCCCTCAGGCTGTGATTGGATGCGCGGCTGCTCGGCTTGTGTTCAACCTCCCGAAGTTCTCGCACGTCACCCCCTTGCTGAGATCACTGGCCAGGATCAGGTTCAAAGTTCTGACCCTGGCCTACACTGCTGCCAAAAGGTCAGGCCCCTCCTACCTACAGGACTTAATCCAGCACTATGCTCCTGCTCGACCACTTCGCTCTGCTGCTGCAGGGCGACTTGCACTTCCCTCCCTCCGTGTTAACGGCTCCCGCTCGTCCCGACTGCAGAGCTTTTCCACCCTAGCTCCCCAGTGGTGGAACGAACTCCCCACTCTGCTGCGTTCAGCTGAAACAGTCTGTTTTTCGTCGTGGTCTGAAAACGCACTTCTTCAGACTCCACCTTGACTAAAATACCTATATACGGCCATTCTATAGTACTCGCTTCCTGTTTTTTTTTTGCTTGTTTTCAATTTAACTTGTGTTTTCGGTTATTTTTAGTTCAGAATGTATAGCTGACTGTGTGTACTACTCATGTTTATTACTAGGGATAGCTCCTACGCTGTGAGAAAGTTGTGCTTTGTCGGATTTGCTTTGTAGTCGCGTCAATGACCTTCAATATGCACTTATTGTACGTCGCTTTGGATAAAAGCGTCTGCCAAATAATTGTAATGTAATGAATGTAATGGATAGCTCATATTTCCACGCCCTCGGGTTGTGATTGGACAGTTCATATTTCCACACCATCGGGCTGTGATTGGACAGCTCATATTTCCACGCCCTCTGTGATTGGTGCGTTTACAGGTTGCTTGTGATCAGTGTGAAACTTGCCGAATTCCAGCTCTCCGCAAACACCTCTGCTGGCTCCGACCACCTTAGCCTCACACCTGAGACAGGTGAGTCTCCGCCCACTGTGGCAATACCTGTCCTGCCAGAGTCGCATGATCAGTGGTGCGAGCCCTGCCCTCCTGCATGTTCTGGTGGTGGGGGCCGACTGTCTCTTCCCAAAAGCTAAACAAGGGGGGTGGGGGTGGGTTTGCTTTGGGACAGAGGGTCATGTGCTGGTGACCACTGTACTGCCCTGTGATTGACAGGTCTCTGTACTGCCCTGTGATTGACGGGTCTCTGTACTGCCCTGTGATTGACGGGTCTCTGTACTGCCCTGTGATTGACGGGTCTCTGTACTGCCCTGTGATTGATGGGTCTCTGTACTGCCCTGTGACTGACGGGTCTCTGTACTGCCCTGTGATTGACAGGTCTCTCTGTAGTGCCCTGTGATTGACAGGTCTCTCTGTACTGCCCTGTGATTGACAGGTCTCTCTGCATGTTTCTGTCCCGTCATTTTCAGCCTTCTCCAATAAACAGTCTGCTTCCTGACCTGGCCACGCCCCTCACCAGACCAGCTGTTAGCTAGCACATCCCTCATTTGGCTGACTCCTGCCCTGACCACGCCTACCAACGGATCCCTGACCACGCCTACCAACGGATCCCTCCCACCCAACCTGGGACTGTACGTCCGAGTACCCAGAGCTCCCTGTGTCTGCTTTTACCCGTTTACACACCTGTCCCGTGCTTTTAAAGCCTCACGTCTGCATTTACCCGTTTACACACCTGTCCCGTGCTTGAGTGCACCATGCATCTGCATCTACACTGCAAAGCACTGCATTAAGCCAACACCCTGATGTGTTTACACCAGCTTTAAGAATAAAACCCAAGCAAAGCATTCTGGTCAGTCTCTTGAGTGTAAAAAAAAACAACAAAAAAAAACTGATGTTTGTAAATGAGTCGTGTCTGACTCCCACCCATGGACCTCTTAACTGCTACCTGCTGGTGGGCGGGGCATTTTTGTCCAAGCCCTGATTACCACATTTTACAGAAATCTGCTTCGCATAAATGCATGAAAAGCATGCCGCAATGACAACGCACGTGCACACCGTCCTTCTTAATGTGGTGCGACACAAATACACACGTGACCAAGGCTCAGAAACTCCCCAAATAAGAGGACAGACATCAGACTCGTGTATCATAAGACCTTTATCACACTGAACAAAAAGAAAAAAGAAAAAACTCAAAATATATGAAAGTGTGGTTATATACAGGATCATATAAATCAGTGAACAAAAGGCCAATCAGAAATGCTCAAGACTGTCGGGGGCTTGTGTTCTATCTGTAGGCACTGCCCCCTGGTGGTGATACATGGCACTGCACTCCTAATGCAGCACAGCAGACTAAACTCCACACTCCACAGCACCATCCTGTCTGCCTGCTCAAAATCACAATATAAATAAAAAATGAAATACATATGTTTTGTGTGCGACTTTGTGAATACTATATTGCAAAAAAAAAAACTAAAATAACATTATTGCTTCCCCCACTCCCCCTGCACACAGGCACTCATGGTATCCCCCCCCCCCCCCCCCCAAAATAACCCAAGCGTTTGTCACTGCACCTCCTAAAGCATTCCTAGGGACGTTCTGCATAAAATTACAAATAACGGGACAGCTCCACCCGTACAGACCCCCAGTACTGCTACCGTCAGACCCACAGGGACAAGAAAGTAAAGGTCCACAGGATAGGACACTAGACTAGGACGCCAAGATGTATAATAGGACACTAGGAAGTAGGATAGGACACCAAGACATCTGATAAGACACTAAGATGCATGATAGAACACAAGGATGTAGGATAGGACACTACACTAGGATGCTAAGATGTATGATAGGACACTAGGAAGTAGGATAGGACACCAAGACATCTGATAAGACACTAAGATGCATGATAGAACACAAGGATGTAGGATAGGACACTACACTAGGATGCTAAGATGTATGATAGGACACTAGGAAGTAGGATAGGACACCAAGACATCTGATAAGACACTAAGATGCATGATAGGACACAAGGATGTAGGATAGGACACTACACTAGGACGCTAAGATGTATTACAGAACACTAGGAAGTAGGATATGACACCAATACATCTGATAAGACACTAGGATGTATGATAGTGTCCTATCCTACTTCCTAGTGTCTTATCAGATGTCTTGGTGTCCTAGCCTAATTCCTAGTGTTCTAAGACACATGATAAGACACTAAGATGTATGATAGAACACTAGGAAGTAGGATAGGACACCAAGACATCTGATAAGACACTAGGATGTATGATAGGACACAAGGATGTAGAATAGGACACTAGGACATCTGATAAGACATAATTGAATGCTGCTTTTCTCCTCGCAGTCTGTAACAGCAGACATGAGGGGAAACGCCACTCAGGCACGTTTAGCCCTCTCCTGCACATCTGATTGGTCCACACACCCCAGAATCTTCGGGGGTGTCATTGTCCCATTTCAGGACTGTTCGTGAGGCATGGGCAGGGCTAAAGCAGACCGCTAACTGGGTTGTTC
Source organism: Synaphobranchus kaupii (assembly GCA_029718625.1). Taxonomy (NCBI): domain Eukaryota; kingdom Metazoa; phylum Chordata; class Actinopteri; order Anguilliformes; family Synaphobranchidae; genus Synaphobranchus; species Synaphobranchus kaupii. The sequence goes on along the minus strand of CM056381.1, from coordinate 3,332,888 downwards.
AGTAACCAACCCGAAATACTAACACCAATAGTACTACTAATAACAAATAACAATACAAAAACGCCTCCCTACAGCTGCCCTTCCATAACGGAAAAACCAGTTCCATCACTGAATCTATACCTCACTGATAATGGCTCCTGAGTCAGTCTCCTGTTCTTCGGTGAAATTGTGACCATTTAACCAGCCGTTCTGTAAGAGATCCTAAATCAGTCACATGGTAAAAACAGGTGTGTTAAAGTCTTGAAAAGTCAATTCAGTCACGAAAAAGGACAAATCCTCCTTATCTAAAGGGAAGGTGGTTATTTTACATATCCCTGTAGTTTTAAAACGGCCTGCATTTTCACATGTACTGCATGTTATTTTATAGTAATTATGAAAAATGATCAGAGGGGCCAGACACGGAGAAGAGGTCGGGGTGAAATGTGACACGCGTGGGCTATCTGATCACACGACATGCGTGGGCCACTTGTGATCATGTGACACGCATGGGCTATCTGTGATCTATAACCATGTAAAATATCACCTCTGAGCCATGATGACTGTGAGCTGTCATAGCTGTTTACAGCTGTAAACTGCAGTGTCCTCTGTGAGCTGTCATAGCTGTTTACAGCTGTAAACTGCAGTGTCCTCTGTGAGCGGTCATATCTGTTTACAGCTGTAAACTGCAGTGTCCTCTGTGAGCCGCCATAACGGTTTACAGCTGTAAACTGCAGTGTCCTCTGAGCCGTCATATCGGTTTACAGCTGTAAACTGCAGTGTCCTCTGTGAGCCGCCATATCGGTTTACAGCTGTAAACTGCAGTGTCCTCTGTGAGCCGTCATATCGGTTTACAGCTGTAAACTGCAGTGTCCTCTGTGAGCGGTCATATCTGTTTACAGCTGTAAACTGCAGTGTCCTCTGTGAGCTGTCATAGCTGTTTACAGCTGTAAACTGCAGTGTCCTCTGTGAGCGGTCATATCTGTTTACAGCTGTAAACTGCAGTGTCCTCTGTGAGCTGTCATAGCTGTTTACAGCTGTAAACTGCAGTGTCCTCTGTGAGCGGTCATATCTGTTTACAGCTGTAAACTGCAGTGTCCTCTGAGCCGTCATATCGGTTTACAGCTGTAAACTGCAGTGTCCTCTGTGAGCCGCCATATCGGTTTACAGCTGTAAACTGCAGTGTCCTCTGTGAGCCGTCATATCGGTTTACAGCTGTAAACTGCAGTGTCCTCTGTGAGCGGTCATATCTGTTTACAGCTGTAAACTGCAGTGTCCTCTGTGAGCTGTCATAGCTGTTTACAGCTGTAAACTGCAGTGTCCTCTGTGAGCGGTCATATCTGTTTACAGCTGTAAACTGCAGTGTCCTCTGTGAGCTGTCATATCGGTTTACAGCTGTAAACTGCAGTGTCCTCTGTGAGCGGTCATATCTGTTTACAGCTGTAAACTGCAGTGTCCTCTGTGAGCTGTCATATCTGTTTACAGCTGTAAACTGCAGTGTCCTCTGTGAGCTGTCATATCTGTTTACAGCTGTAAACTGCAGTGTCCTCTGTGAGCTGTCATATCTGTTTACAGCTGTAAACTGCAGTGTCCTCTGTGAGCGGTCATATCTGTTTACAGCTGTAAACTGCAGTGTCCTCGGCATTCAATGTGTAGGATGACCTTGTAGGATGACCTTGTACAATGACAGCCACAGAGACAGGTTCAGTAACAACAGCAAACCCGCCTCATAGGTACAGTATTTACGTAACACAGTAATCCTCTTACGAGCACACGGCCGGAAACGATCACAGCGCCCCCTGCAGTACCAGGAGAAAAACGGTCCGCTGAGACTCACCTTCAGCCCTGAAACGCAGGAGTAACCAGCCACCCGACGGCCGGCTTCGGGAAATCTCAGCTCTGTGCTAAAGCTGAGCAAACAGGTGAGTCTAACTATCTGCAATTCAACCAATCGGCACAGCCGGCTGGGGACATGCCCACACAAGCAGAAATGCCCTTCTGAACCCGCCAATATTACCTGGCAAAAACAAATATTACCTGGCTCATATCCAGAGCCAGCAGGGAAGAGCCCGTTAGAGCGTAAGACTGTGTGGGATGTACAAAGAGTGAACGAGGTCGCAACCCATTCACAGGAGAATTCTCTGGGAGGAGAGATTTCAACTATAAACAGGAGAGGACCAATAAGGGGCCTGATACATAAAACAGTACACAGCGTGAGGCTAATAGGCTAATAGCAGGGTTTGCTACTGAAAGCGTCCCTACATTTCTCAGAGTTTCCGGGGGTTGCCAGAGGCGTCGTGACCTAGGCACACTTCCTGGAAGGGCATGCCAGGAGTCGACAGATCAGCCAATCGGCTCTAGGCTTTTCAGATCGTGTTGAGCCAATCACACCACCGACTTTGCAGATGGCAATAAGAGATTGGGACAAAGTGGTGGCCAATGTTTCAGCCTAAATCCCCCCCTAAGAGGGGGCTCCAGGTCCAGCAATCCCCCCTTGAGGAGGAGCTGTAAATCCCCCTTCAGGAGGAATCCTGGTCCATGCAGCAGCCTAAGGCCTCAATGTCGTTGCTGATGTCAGAGATCATTCTGTCCCACTCGTCGCCCTCGGAGGGCGGCGGCTGCTCCTCGCCGTCCTCCTCGCTGGCCTGGTTGCCGTTGGTGGTGGAGCTGGAGGCGGAGCTCATGGCCCGGCGGTACCGCCCAAAGCTGTCCGTTATGATGCCCCGCCCATCCTTCACGCCGATCGTCTCCAGGAAGTTCTCAAAGTGCTGGCTGTCCTTCTCTGGGATGAAGGGCCTCAGGCCTGGAGAGAGGGAGAGAGAGAGAGAGAGAGAGAGAGAGAGAGAGAGAGAGAGAGAGAGAGGGAGAGGGAGAGGGAAAGAGAGAGAGAGAGAGGGGGAGAGAGAGAGAGAGAGGGAGAGAGAGAGAGAGAAGGAGAGAGAGGGAGAGAGAGGGGGAGAGAGAGAAATAAAGGAGGGTGGAGAATAGAAGGAAAATGGTGAAAAACAAACTGTAAAATGGCTAAAGAATACAATCAGTGCCGCTCACACTAAACACTACTATAATTATACTTTAGGTTCCTGGCACTTAGCTGAGCCTGTTATCCAGAGCAGCTAACAATGCAGCGGGCACGGCACGGCACGGCACGGCACGGCACAACGGTCTCACCGAGGAGCAGGAACTTCCTGCTGTCTCCGTACAGCTGTCGCAGGTTGATGCAGAACTCGTGGATGGACGAGCCGTTGCGATACTCGTGCAGCAGCATGGCGAACTGCTGGATCTCCTGCGACGACAGCTTGGTCCTCAGCTGCAGGACGGTACGACACGCTGTCACGGCTCGGCACAAATTAACCAGGGACTAAAACTATATTTACGTGAGGATATCATTCTATAAAACCACTGAAACCCCTGGGGCACTGTGTGTGTGTGTGTATAGTGTGTGTAGTGTGCAGATAGTTTGTGCGTATGTACATATCTGTATGGATATGTCTGGGTGTGGCCAGTAGGGGGCGCACCGTGGTCATGTAATCCTGCAGCAGCTCGGCGGCCGTGGTGCTGAGCTCCCCCTCGCTCACAGTTTTAGCCTGAGGAGACGCGGGGGAGGAGGATGTGGGGGAGGGGGAGTTACCGCCCCCATCCAGAGACCCGGGGAACGATCTGGAGAGAGAGAGAGAGAGAGAGAGAGAGAGACAGAGAGATATTATACATGTATATGTTCATTTAAGCAGTGCACTGAAACACTATGACTGTACTTACAGAGTACTCGCTTCAGTTTCAAACGGCTCCTTCACGTCCACTTTACTGGATGAATCATCTGAATTAGAACAGAAAACCTTTATGAACACCAGACATAAACTGACCTCAAAATTACAGCCCTGCCTGAACAACTGACCTCTCAAAACTACAGCCATCCCCAAATTACTGACCTCCCAAAACTACAGCCGATCCTGGCAGGCCACAGTGTCAGTACTGTACTCACCACTGTAGAGAGAGAGATGTCTGGTAGGGGTGGACGCTCCGTCGAATATGGCCCTGTCTAAGAAGTCGATGGTGGACTCTGTGTAAACGATCTGGAACACCTGACTGAGCAGCATACACAGCTCTTCCGCAGCAGTCTGTGAGAAAGAGCGTCACTGGAGTCAGGGCTACGCACTACAGCGTCACTGGAGTCAGGGCTACGCACTACAGCGTCACTGGAGTCAGGGCTATGCACTACAGCGTCACTGGAGTCAGGGCTACGCACTACAGCGACACTGGAGTCAGGGCTATGCACTACAGCGTCACTGGAGTCAGGGCTATGCACTACAGCGTCACTGGAGTCAGGGCTACGCACTACAGCGTCACTGGAGTCAGGGCTATGCACTACAGCGTCACTGGAGTCAGGGCTACGCACTACAGCGTCACTGGAGTCAGGGCTACGCACTACAGCGTCACTGGAGTCAGGGCTACGCACTACAGCGTCACTGGAGTCAGGGCTACGCACTACAGCGTCACTGGAGTCAGGGCTACGCACTACAGCGACACTGGAGTCAGGGCTACGCACTACAGCGTCACTGGAGTTAGGGCTACGCACTACAGCGTCACTGGAGTTAGGGCTACGCACTACAGCGTCACTTGAGTCAGAGCTACGCACTACAGCTTCACTGGAGTTAGGGCTACGCACTACAGCGTCACTGGAGTTAGGGCTACGCACTACAGCGTCACTGGAGTTAGGGCTACGCACTACAGCGTCACTGGAGTCAGGGCTACGCAATACAGCATTACTGGAGTCAGGGCTACGCACTACAGCGTCACTGAAGTCAGGGCTACGCACTACAGCGTCACTGGAGTTAGGGCTACGCACTACAGCGACACTGGAGTCAGGGCTACGCACTACAGCGACACGAGTCAGGGCTACGCACTACAGCGTCACTGGAGTCAGGGCTACGCACTACAGCGTCACTGGAGTTAGGGCTACGCACTACAGCGTCACTGGAGTTAGGGCTACGCACTACAGCGTCATGAGTTAGGGCTACGCACTACAGCGTCACTGGAGTCAGGGCTACGCACTACAGCGTCACTGGAGTTAGGGCTACGCACTACAGCGACACTGGAGTCAGGGCTACGCACTACAGCGTCACTGGAGTCAGGGCTACGCATTACAGCATGACTGGAGTCAGGGCTACGCACTACAGCGTCACTGGGTGCGTAAGAGTGTGTGTGTGTGTGTGTGTGTGTGTGTACAGTGTGTGTGTATGTACAGTACCAGTCAAAAGTTTGGACACACCTACTCATAGGTTTTTTTCTGTTATTTTTACTGTTTTCCACATTTTGGAATAGTAAAGACATCAAAACTATGAGATAACACAAATTAAATTATGCAAATCATCAAGGGTCTGACGTATCAAACAAGCCTTAAACCATCACTCTGCTGCCAGATATGCAGTAGATATGGATGGATAACTTGAAGGGTTCCTTCTCTTGACTTATTTTTCCATAGAGTTCAATAGGAAAATTTGTCAGGAGAAACAACCCTTCAAGTGATCCATCCATATCTACTGCATATCTGGCAGCAGAGTGATGGTTTAAGGCTTGATTGATACGTCAGACCCTTGATGACTTAGAGCCATTTAGCCAACCATGTGTTCCACACTGTTCCAGTGTAATTTAAAGCTAAATCTAGTCCCACCCCCCAATTCCCATAGAGATCCATTCAAATGCAGAGGTTATAGTATCGCTTCTAAGAGTACCTGGAAATAAGATATCAGGAGTCTTTTGATATCCTTTTATATAGAGTCATGATGGCATCACCTGTTTACCTGTGGAATACCTGTTTATCTAAGTTGTTTGAGAGAATGGCAAGAATGTGCAAGGCCGTTATCAAGGCAAAGGGTGGCTACTTTGAAGAATCTAAAATATATCACTTTTTTTATTTGTTTAACACTTTTTTGGTCTTTGCATAATTTAATTTGTGTTATCTCATAGTTTTGATGTCTTTACTATTCCAAAATGTGGAAAACAGTAAAAATAACGGAAAAAAAACCTTCTATGAGTAGGTGTGTCCAAACCTTTGACTGGTACTGTGTGTGTGTGTGTGTGTGTGTGTGTGTGTGTGTGTGTGTGTGTGTGTGTGTACGAACTGTACCTTGTTCTCCACAGCGAGCACCAGCAGGCTGCAGAGGTCGAGCAGCACAGCTCCAGTCTCAGAGCTCAGAGTTGGGGACTTAGACGCCTCTGCACAGGCACTGGGACTCGGCGACGCCCCCGGCTCCTGGGCTGCACACAGGTCAAAGGTCAAGGGTCAAAGGTCAGTCTTCCAACACAAATCAGTTAATACTGGAATTATATGGAGCAGGGGGGTTAGGCAGGGCAGAGGGAGGCGGGGCATGGGCTGAGGGGGGCGGGGCATGGACTGAGGGGTGCGGGCCTCATACCTGTCTTGAGCACCACCAGGTGCAGCGAGTCGTCGCGGATGTAGGACACGGCGGCGATGTCGTGGATCGGCACGCGCAGGATGATCTCCTCCCCGTCCCGCCACACCAGCTTCACGTTATACGCCGACAGACTCACCAGCGCATCCAGCTCTGGGGTCAGCTGACCCGGGATCTGGTGCGATTTCTGCGGGGGTATTTCCTGTCAGATGACCCGTCTCGGAGCAGAGCGCGGGGGGTTCGAGGGGGGTTAAGGACGCCCCTCTCAGACGTTTCGGCGAGGGAGAGAGACAGCAGAGAGGCTCAGATATACTGCAGTTTACTGCGCAGAACCAGCCTGGGAATAAAGCACTCTACACAACAGCCAGAGTTGGTATGAATAACTCAAGGAGAGAGAGGAAGAGGAGGAGATCAGAGTAACTGAAGATGAGGAGGAGGTCTCAGGTTAGAGTAACTGAAGATGAGGAGGAGGTCTTACCCTGGCGTTGTCGATCAGCTGCAGTACCTCTGTGCGGCTTGACGGGTTCAGGTATCCTGGGACTGAGCTCAGCTGCCCTAAATACTGCAGACAACACACACACAATATTAAAACCACACAACAAAAGACACAGAATATTAAAACCACACAACAAAAGACACAGAATATTAAAACCACACAACAAAAGACACACAGAATATTAAAACCACACAACAAAACACACGTAATATTAGAACCACACATTATACACACAATGCATACTAAACCACACAACAAAACACACACAATACATCATACTAAACGACACAACAAAACACACACACACACACACACACACACACACACACACACACACACACACACACACACACACACACACACACACACAATAGACACTAAACCACATAGACATACTACAACAAACATTACTCTCACACAATACTCAAAAACACATTACACCCACGTACTGTTACACAATACACAAACTATAACAGCAATCTCACATACTAAAACACAGTACTCTCACATACTAAAACACAGTACTCTCACATACTAAAACACAATACTCTCACATACTAAAACACAATACTCTCACATACTAAAACACAGTACTCTCACATACTAAAACACAATACTCTCACATACTAAAACACAGTACTCTCACATACTAAAACACAATACTCTCACATACTAAAACACAGTACTCTCACATACTAAAACACAATACTCTCACATACTAAAACACAATACTCACAAGCCAGCATTGAAGTAAGGACACACAAACTGAGCTAGGGAAGGCACTCGTACCTTGACTTCCTTCTCGATGTAGTCATTGAGCAGGATATCGGGGTCGACGCGGTGGTCCGGCAGGGAGAGCGGGAACGTGTGCAGAGCACGACGTTCCGTCAGCTTTTCCTGACACTTTTTATCCCTTCCCTTCTCTCCTTTCAGGAACACGCGCTTAAACGGAGACACAATGCCAGGCTGTAGGGGGCGACAGAGAGACACGCGCTTACACCTGATACAGCCATCACACATGAAAGAGCCCTTACACCTGAAACAGCCCTTACACCTGAAACAGCCCTTACACCTGAAACAGCCCTTACACCTGATACAGCCCTTACACCTGAAACAGCCCTCACACCCCACACTCACACCCCACACAGCACACTCACACCTGAAACAGCACACACACTGCACACAGCGCACACACACCTGAAACAGCACTCACACACTGCCTTAGACCTCAGCAGAGCCCCAGCGCAGGAGCTCTATAACAGAAAACCCTGCCGCACACAGACGTGGACCAGGAGGCGGCGTACAGTTAGCCGGGGCTAATGCACGTTGAAGCGTAGAGAGGAAGCGGTTCCCTGCAGCCAAACGCCCTACCTCAGCCTCCATGAAACCTCATACAGGGCCTTAAATATGCAGGAGCAGGGGATAGCTGGAGCCGCTGTCAGGCAGAGAGAGGGTCCGTGTGCGCAACATCCTCTCCGGCTGGACGCCAAGCACAGACTCCTCCCTCTCCCATCAACAGGAAGTGCAGCCACCACCACTTCCTGTAACGACACTCACCGCCAGCACCTACTCACAGAGCAGAGCTGCTGCAGAGGGACACACCCCACCCCCAGTGTCAGACACTTCCTGTTTCACACCCCCAGAGCTCCCTCTAAAACACTGACCCCCAACGCAATTAAAAACATCACGAATGACCCCCAACGCAATTAAAAACATCACAAATTACCCCCTACGCAATTAAAAACATCACAAATGACCCCCAACGCAATTAAAAACATCACAAATGACCCTCAACGCAATTAAAAACATCACAAATGACCCTCAACGCAATTAAAAACATCACAAATGACCGTGAAGTACCAGTGCAATGTATGTGTGAAACAGAAAGCTAGTCAGGAAAACCTGTCAGATTGTGGGTTCAAAGCAGGCAAGAGCTTGACAGTTCTTCAAGCGTTAACTTAAACTGCACGTAAAAGTGTGTTTTTTTTATTGTGCAAAAGTGGGGTGCACTGTTAGTTTAGTTCTATTTTGCTGTTCTATCAGAAACATACTCCCCACAAACCCCCCCCACCCAGAAATTATAAATGCGAAATTCTCCGCCCACGTTCCATTGCAGAACAAACGTGTTTGGTCTTCCACCCAATCCCAGGTGAGATTGTTTTAACCCTGTATAGTGTGACAATGACATCTGAGAGCATGTCACAGCAAGAGCCGACTGCACGAAGGACAGCATCCCAGAAGGACCCTAACGTGTCGACCACCGTCCGTGCCTGCGTAACCCGAGAGCTCAGCACAGCACAAGGGCGCCCTCTTCAGGGCGACTGACACACTGTTTAACAATCGCAACACATTCTTCTCCAGAACTTCCACAGGTGATACCAAACAGGTTCTCCACTGTGTCTTGCCTGAGGGAATTCAGGTTGAGCAGCACAATGAAATGCTTTTAAAAACTGTTTGCTTGTTGCTATGAAACCTAGTTGATATCTGGGGAGGCCCACTGAGGTGATATCTCAATGGGACTTTCCTGGGAAAAATAAAGGATATTATTGATTTTATTTATTTATTTTTTAAAACACAGCACTTTTGAGATTGCTGAATGTCCTGGTGGACTTACCTGGACCACTCCACTCACACCTGTAAATCAGAAAGATCACTTCTCACTTAACTAGGGCTCCATTGCCACTAATGCGCTGTGAGGTGAGACTTTAATCAACAGACCGACAGGGAGCATCAGTGGGGGCACCTGATCACTGGAGCCAAAGACTTTGAGTTCAAATGCAAACGGAAGATAAACCGCCCCATTCAAATTACAGGAATAATGTAAACACATTAGCGAAGTCGCTACCATTATACCAGCCTCATTTCCGTATTATAACATTGGAGGAATGTGGCGGCCACTTGCAATGATTGGTTTAATAAAATTAAAAAAATTCCATGACGTGTTTAAGCCCACCTCTCAAGAACTCCTTTCAACAGACAACTTGGAGGCTCAGCATTTTCAATAGTAAAATGCCCCGATGCAGATTTGACAAATTATATTGCACTTAATCAGAATTTCATCGTCACACAAATACTGTCAATAATAGCACTAAACGTGACAAATCACAAGTTTGACTTGAGGGCAGGGAGTCCTTAAAATAAATGTAAAATTAACTTATGAAAAATTGAAAGAACACAGGAGCGAGTTTGAGGGCCTGTCAGCGGTCTAACAGCGCGGCCCGGTGGACACATTGGTGTACTACACCTACAACACAGGAGCGATTTTTGAAGGAACACAGAAACATTGCATTATATCATAAATGCTCCAGTGGAAAAGCCTATTACTGAAGACAGATTTATAACGTTTGCAAAAAAAAAAAACAAAGGTCAGCACAACTGTAGCTTGTCTTTTGAGCCGAGGTAACTGGATATAGAAAATCTCAATTCCATAGGGACGACTTCAAGTCCAGCACTATTAATGTACGTCAGCCTAAGCTTAATTTATTAGATGTATCAATGCACGCCTTATGATAAAATATTACAGTTAGGGTATTAGCCTCCCGCTGGACTGTTTTCTCGTATTTACACTACCGCTCACTAACGAGGATATCTATAAACTGGGGGAGATCTATGCATTTCCAGTTTGCTTTAATAATGGCTTGTTTCCATTGCACTAACTGGGTCATAGGGTAGATCCAGGCCTATGGCAGTGCGGACGGGTCGAGCAATGAGCAGCCTTCACATGAGAAATAGCTATATTCCACATTTATGATGTGTTTCATTGTGAATGTGTACTTTCTGTAAACTGTTTGCAAGAAGACAAGAGAAGCACCAAGCTGTAGGGTATAATATGCTAGGCTTCACAGCAATCCATGATAAACCCCGTGACACAGTGATTTAGTGGAGGTGATACATTTAAAAAGCCAACACATGTGTATGAGGATGAATGATTAAAACTAGCACACGTTTCAGCTCGGAGAATGACACATTATTCTGGGTAATGTCGTGTAGAGAAAAATACATAAAGCGTCTCATTAAACGCAGACGAAGATCTACCCAAAATACATTTTCGTGAGGGCAAAGCTCAAGATACTTACGTTTTTACCAGATAATAAAGTTGCTTTGTCTTCTATGTTAATTGGTAATTCCAATGACTATAGTAAATGCCATCGAGAGTAGTAAGATGATATATATATATATATATATATATATATATATATATATATATATATATATACTATATAACTTCTGAATAAAAAGCCAGGATCAACAGAAAACTGATCAGATTAAATATATATAATTACTAAAAAACACAATTGTACAAAACCTTGACAAGCTACTTAACTGAAGTGGCACCAGTACAGGTAACTTAGTGCTGTAGAGTCTCAAAGCCAGTTTCTCTCTGAAGTCTCGTTACCTTCCAATCTTCAGCATCTCCTAAACCAAACCTCTTTGACAGCCAAACTTAGGCTTTTATTTAACTTTACTGCCCATTTAGTTTACTGGCGGGTTTAAACACTAACGTTAGCAGGTTCAATTTGAAAGCTAACGGGCTAGCAAGCCATTGGATATTCAGAAAACGGCATTATCAAAGACATTAAAGACATAATGTAGCTGGTGTTAGTGAACAGTAGCTCGCTGCTAAGAGTAGACCCGAATTACACTTTTCATGGACAACAATTGTTGACAAACAACTGACAAAGGCAAAGCGCTATGACGCTAGTTGAATCAGTCCACAGGCTTATAAGTTAGTAATGCGACTAACGTTACAAATCTTATTTAAAATACGATGCACATAAAACTAGCGTTAGCTTGCTAGGTAGCAGTTGGAGGATAGCTCGCATTAGCGATAGGTATCTGCCCAGCTACCAGGCTAACTGTCGCTATCTTTAATGCTAGCTCCTAATGATGTAAATCAATGCGTCTCCGCTAGCCAGCTAACAACGAGCTATTCAGCCCCTAAGATGGTCGATGAAATCACCTTTTTTGCTTTTTTTACATCATCTTCCATGTCTATCCGCAGATGCTCGTCATTGTGGATTCAGCGGATGTGTTGTTGGATCTCTCGGCGTGACTGGCATCGCTACGCCGCCTCCGAGACACAATTCAGCCCCACTTTCCCGAGAGCAAAACACCGGACCCGGGCTGCCGGGGCGGACACAGAGCGGCACAGAGCGCAGCTTACTGACCAACTTCAACTCCCGTCAGTATTCATCACCAGCTCTGTTCTAAGTCTTTAATATTCCGCAGTAATCTGGACCTTTTTTACATTCAGAAAACGCACGAATTCAAACATGAGGAGTTTTAAAAGTGGGGTAAAAACATCACCAACTTTTCAATCGTGCCGCCATTTTGGGCGTAGGGCGGAATCCCAGCATGCATCGCGCGGGGAACACTTCTTTTCTGTCGCGTGCTGCGTTCCCAGGTGAAAGGACATGGTCGGTTCCAACAGGTGTCCCATCACACTAGTAAATCCAAATAAATCGCATAATAAAATAGCAATTTA
>CM056381.1:3288087-3320021 GCA_029718625.1 Synaphobranchus kaupii | reverse complement strand
GTGTCCTCTGTGAGCTGTCATAGCTGTTTACAGCTGTAAACTGCAGTGTCCTCTGTGAGCGGTCATATCTGTTTACAGCTGTAAACTGCAGTGTCCTCTGTGAGCTGTCATAGCTGTTTACAGCTGTAAACTGCAGTGTCCTCTGTGAGCGGTCATATCTGTTTACAGCTGTAAACTGCAGTGTCCTCTGAGCCGTCATATCGGTTTACAGCTGTAAACTGCAGTGTCCTCTGTGAGCCGCCATATCGGTTTACAGCTGTAAACTGCAGTGTCCTCTGTGAGCCGTCATATCGGTTTACAGCTGTAAACTGCAGTGTCCTCTGTGAGCGGTCATATCTGTTTACAGCTGTAAACTGCAGTGTCCTCTGTGAGCTGTCATAGCTGTTTACAGCTGTAAACTGCAGTGTCCTCTGTGAGCGGTCATATCTGTTTACAGCTGTAAACTGCAGTGTCCTCTGTGAGCTGTCATATCGGTTTACAGCTGTAAACTGCAGTGTCCTCTGTGAGCGGTCATATCTGTTTACAGCTGTAAACTGCAGTGTCCTCTGTGAGCTGTCATATCTGTTTACAGCTGTAAACTGCAGTGTCCTCTGTGAGCTGTCATATCTGTTTACAGCTGTAAACTGCAGTGTCCTCTGTGAGCTGTCATATCTGTTTACAGCTGTAAACTGCAGTGTCCTCTGTGAGCTGTCATGTCTGTTTACAGCTGTAAACTGCAGTGTCCTCTGTGAGCGGTCATATCTGTTTACAGCTGTAAACTGCAGTGTCCTCGGCATTCAATGTGTAGGATGACCTTGTAGGATGACCTTGTACAATGACAGCCACAGAGACAGGTTCAGTAACAACAGCAAACCCGCCTCATAGGTACAGTATTTACGTAACACAGTAATCCTCTTACGAGCACACGGCCGGAAACGATCACAGCGCCCCCTGCAGTACCAGGAGAAAAACGGTCCGCTGAGACTCACCTTCAGCCCTGAAACGCAGGAGTAACCAGCCACCCGACGGCCGGCTTCGGGAAATCTCAGCTCTGTGCTAAAGCTGAGCAAACAGGTGAGTCTAACTATCTGCAATTCAACCAATCGGCACAGCCGGCTGGGGACATGCCCACACAAGCAGAAATGCCCTTCTGAACCCGCCAATATTACCTGGCAAAAACAAATATTACCTGGCTCATATCCAGAGCCAGCAGGGAAGAGCCCGTTAGAGCGTAAGACTGTGTGGGATGTACAAAGAGTGAACGAGGTCGCAACCCATTCACAGGAGAATTCTCTGGGAGGAGAGATTTCAACTATAAACAGGAGAGGACCAATAAGGGGCCTGATACATAAAACAGTACACAGCGTGAGGCTAATAGGCTAATAGCAGGGTTTGCTACTGAAAGCGTCCCTACATTTCTCAGAGTTTCCGGGGGTTGCCAGAGGCGTCGTGACCTAGGCACACTTCCTGGAAGGGCATGCCAGGAGTCGACAGATCAGCCAATCGGCTCTAGGCTTTTCAGATCGTGTTGAGCCAATCACACCACCGACTTTGCAGATGGCAATAAGAGATTGGGACAAAGTGGTGGCCAATGTTTCAGCCTAAATCCCCCCCTAAGAGGGGGCTCCAGGTCCAGCAATCCCCCCTTGAGGAGGAGCTGTAAATCCCCCTTCAGGAGGAATCCTGGTCCATGCAGCAGCCTAAGGCCTCAATGTCGTTGCTGATGTCAGAGATCATTCTGTCCCACTCGTCGCCCTCGGAGGGCGGCGGCTGCTCCTCGCCGTCCTCCTCGCTGGCCTGGTTGCCGTTGGTGGTGGAGCTGGAGGCGGAGCTCATGGCCCGGCGGTACCGCCCAAAGCTGTCCGTTATGATGCCCCGCCCATCCTTCACGCCGATCGTCTCCAGGAAGTTCTCAAAGTGCTGGCTGTCCTTCTCTGGGATGAAGGGCCTCAGGCCTGGAGAGAGGGAGAGAGAGAGAGAGAGAGAGAGAGAGAGAGAGAGAGAGAGAGAGAGAGGGAGAGGGAGAGGGAAAGAGAGAGAGAGAGAGGGGAGAGAGAGAGAGAGAGGGAGAGAGAGAGAGAGAAGGAGAGAGAGGGAGAGAGAGGGGGAGAGAGAGAAATAAAGGAGGGTGGAGAATAGAAGGAAAATGGTGAAAAACAAACTGTAAAATGGCTAAAGAATACAATCAGTGCCGCTCACACTAAACACTACTATAATTATACTTTAGGTTCCTGGCACTTAGCTGAGCCTGTTATCCAGAGCAGCTAACAATGCAGCGGGCACGGCACGGCACGGCACAACGGTCTCACCGAGGAGCAGGAACTTCCTGCTGTCTCCGTACAGCTGTCGCAGGTTGATGCAGAACTCGTGGATGGACGAGCCGTTGCGATACTCGTGCAGCAGCATGGCGAACTGCTGGATCTCCTGCGACGACAGCTTGGTCCTCAGCTGCAGGACGGTACGACACGCTGTCACGGCTCGGCACAAATTAACCAGGGACTAAAACTATATTTACATGAGGATATCATTCTATAAAACCACTGACACCCCTGGGGCACTGTGTGTGTGTGTGTGTGTAGTGTGTGTAGTGTGCAGATAGTTTGTGCGTATGTACATATCTGTATGGATATGTGTGGGTGTGGCCAGTAGGGGGCGCACCGTGGTCATGTAATCCTGCAGCAGCTCGGCGGCCGTGGTGCTGAGCTCCCCCTCGCTCACAGTTTTAGCCTGAGGAGACGCGGGGGAGGAGGATGTGGGGGAGGGGGAGTTACCCGCCCCCATCCAGAGACCCGGGGAACGATCTGGAGAGAGAGAGAGAGAGAGAGAGAGAAAGAGAGAGAGAGATATTATACATGTATATGTTCATTTAAGCAGTGCACTGAAACACTATGACTACTTACAGAGTACTCGCTTCAGTTTCAAACGGCTCCTTCACGTCCACTTTACTGGATGAATCATCTGAATTAGAACAGAAAACCTTTATGAACACCAGACATAAACTGACCTCAAAATTACAGCCCTGCCTGAACAACTGACCTCTCAAAACTACAGCCATCCCCAAATTACTGACCTCCCAAAACTACAGCCGATCCTGGCAGGCCACAGCGTCAGTACTGTACTCACCACTGTAGAGAGAGAGATGTCTGGTAGGGGTGGACGCTCCGTCGAATATGGCCCTGTCTAAGAAGTCGATGGTGGACTCTGTGTAAACGATCTGGAACACCTGACTGAGCAGCATACACAGCTCTTCCGCAGCAGTCTGTGAGAAAGAGCGTCACTGGAGTCAGGGCTACGCACTACAGCGTCACTGGAGTCAGGGCTACGCACTACAGCGTCACTCGAGTCAGGGCTACGCACTACAGCGACATTGGAGTCAGGGCTACGCACTACAGCGTCACTGGAGTCAGGGCTACGCACTACAGCGTCACTGGAGTCAGGGCTACGCACTACAGCGTCACTGGAGTCAGGGCTACGCACTACAGCGTCACTGGAGTCAGGGCTACGCACTACAGCGTCACTGGAGTCAGGGCTACGCACTACAGCGACATTGGAGTCAGGGCTACGCACTACAGCGTCACTGGAGTCAGGGCTACGCACTACAGCGTCACTGGAGTCAGGGCTACGCACTACAGCGACATTGGAGTCAGGGCTACGCACTACAGCGTCACTGGAGTCAGGGCTACGCACTACAGCGTCACTGGAGTCAGGGCTACGCACTACAGCGTCACTGGAGTCAGGGCTACGCACTACAGCGTCACTGGAGTCAGGGCTACGCACTACAGCGACATTGGAGTCAGGGCTACGCACTACAGCGTCACTGGAGTCAGGGCTACGCACTACAGCGTCACTGGAGTCAGGGCTACGCACTACAGCGTCACTGGAGTCAGGGCTACGCACTACAGCGACACTGGAGTCAGGGCTACGCACTACAGCGTCACTGGAGTCAGGGCTACGCGCTACAGCGTCACTGGAGTCAGGGCTACGCACTACAGCGACACTGGAGTCAGGGCTACGCACTACAGCGTCACTGGAGTCAGGCCTACGCACTACAGCGTCACTGGAGTTAGGGCTACGCAATACAGCGTCACTGGAGTTAGGGCTACGCACTACAGCGTCACTGGAGTCAGAGCTACGCACTACAGCTTCACTGGAGTTAGGGCTACGCACTACAGCGTCATTGGAGTTAGGGCTACGCACTACAGCGTCACTGGAGTTAGGGCTACGCACTACAGCGTCACTGGAGTCAGGGCTACGCAATACAGCGTCACTGGAGTCAGGGCTACGCAATACAGCGTCACTGGAGTCAGGGCTACGCACTACAGCGTCACTGGAGTCAGGGCTACGCACTACAGTGACACTGGAGTCAGGGCTACGCACTACAGCGACACTGGAGTCAGGGCTACGCACTACAGCGTCACTGGAGTCAGGGCTACGCACTACAGCGTCACTGGAGTTAGGGCTACGCACTACAGCGTCACTGGAGTTAGGGCTACGCACTACAGCGTCATGAGTTAGGGCTACGCACTACAGCGTCACTGGAGTCAGGGCTACGCACTACAGCGACACTGGAGTCAGGGCTACGCACTACAGCGTCACTGGAGTCAGGGCTACGCACTACAGCATGACTGGAGTCAGGGCTACGCACTACAGCGTCACTGGGTGCGTAAGAGAGTGTGTGAGTGTGTGTGTGTGTGTGTACAGTGTGTGTGTATGTACAGTACCAGTCAAAAGTTTGGACACACCTACTCATAGGTTTTTTTCTGTTATTTTTACTGTTTTCCACATTTTGGAATAGTAAAGACATCAAAACTATGAGATAACACAAATTAAATTATGCAAATCATCAAGGGTCTGACGTATCAAACAAGCCTTAAACCATCACTCTGCTGCCAGATATGCAGTAGATATGGATGGATAACTTGAAGGGTTCCTTCTCTTGACTTATTTTTCCATAGAGTTCAATAGGAAAATTTGTCAGGAGAAACAACCCTTCAAGTGATCCATCCATATCTACTGCATATCTGGCAGCAGAGTGATGGTTTAAGGCTTGTTTGATACGTCAGACCCTTGATGACTTAGAGCCATTTAGCCAACCTTGTGTTCCACACTGTTCCAGTGTAATTTAAAGCTAAATCTAGTCCCACCCCCCAATTCCCATAGAGATCCATTCAAATGCAGAGGTTATAGTATCGCTTCTAAGAGTACCTGGAAATAAGATATCAGGAGTCTTTTGATATCCTTTTATATAGAGTCATGATGGCATCACCTGTTTACCTGTGGAATACCTGTTTATCTAAGTTGTTTGAGAGAATGGCAAGAATGTGCAAGGCCGTTATCAAGGCAAAGGGTGGCTACTTTGAAGAATCTAAAATATATCACTTTTTTTATTTGTTTAACACTTTTTTGGTCTTTGCATAATTTAATTTGTGTTATCTCATAGTTTTGATGTCTTTACTATTCCAAAATGTGGAAAACAGTGAAAATAACGGAAAAAAAACCTTCTATGAGTAGGTGTGTCCAAACCTTTGACTGGTACTGTGTGTGTGTGTGTGTGTGTGTGTACGAACTGTACCTTGTTCTCCACAGCAAGCACCAGCAGGCTGCAGAGGTCGAGCAGCACAGCTCCAGTCTCAGAGCTCAGAGTTGGGGACTTAGACGCCTCTGCACAGGCACTGGGACTCGGCGACGCCCCCGGCTCCTGGGCTGCACACAGGTCAAAGGTCAAAGGTCAGTCTTCCAACACAAATCAGTTAATACTGGAATTATATGGAGCAGGGGGGTTAGGCAGGGCAGAGGGAGGCGGGGCATGGGCAGAGGGAGGCGGGGCATGGGCTGAGGGGGGCGGGCCTCATACCTGTCTTGAGCACCAC
The DNA here is from genome assembly GCA_029718625.1 of Synaphobranchus kaupii. NCBI lineage: Eukaryota > Metazoa > Chordata > Actinopteri > Anguilliformes > Synaphobranchidae > Synaphobranchus > Synaphobranchus kaupii. The sequence goes on along the minus strand of CM056381.1, from coordinate 3,314,172 downwards.
CAGGTGCAGCGAGTCGTCGCGGATGTAGGACACGGCGGCGATGTCGTGGATCGGCACGCGCAGGATGATCTCCTCCCCGTCCCGCCACACCAGCTTCACGTTATACGCCGACAGACTCACCAGCGCATCCAGCTCTGGGGTCAGCTGACCCGGGATCTGGTGCGATTTCTGCGGGGGTATTTCCTGTCAGATGACCCGTCTCGGAGCAGAGCGCGGGTTCGAGGGGGGTTAAAGACGCCCCTCTCAGGCGTTTCGGCGAGGGAGAGACACAGCAGAGAGGCTCAGATATACTGCAGTTTACTGCGCAGAACCAGCCTGGGAATAAAGCACTCTACACAACAGCCAGAGTTGGTATGAATAACTCAAGGAGAGAGAGGAAGAGGAGGAGATTAGAGTAACTGAAGATGAGGAGGAGGTCTCAGGTTAGAGTAACTGAAGATGAGGAGGAGGTCTTACCCTGGCGTTGTCGATCAGCTGCAGTACCTCTGTGCGGCTTGACGGGTTCAGGTATCCTGGGACTGAGCTCAGCTGCCCTAAATACTGCAGACAACACACACACAATATTAAAACCACACAACAAAAGACACAGAATATTAAAACCACACAACAAAAGACACACAGAATATTAAAACCACACAACAAAACACACGTAATATTAGAACCACACATTATACACACAATGCATACTAAACCACACAACAAAACACACACAATACATCATACTAAACGACACAACAAAACACACACACACACACACACACACACACACACACACACACACACACAATAGACACTAAACCACATAGACATACTACAACAAACATTACTCTCACACAATACTCAGAAACACATTACACCCACGTACTGTTACACAATACACAAACTGTAACAGCAATCTCACATACTAAAACACAGTACTCTCACATACTAAAACACAGTACTCTCACATACTAAAACACAGTACTCTCACATACTAAAACACAATACTCTCACATACTAAAACACAATACTCACAAGCCAGCATTGAAGTAAGGACACACAAACTGAGCTAGGGAAGGCACTCGTACCTTGACTTCCTTCTCGATGTAGTCATTGAGCAGGATATCGGGGTCGACGCGGTGGTCCGGCAGGGAGAGCGGGAACGTGTGCAGAGCACGACGTTCCGTCAGCTTTTCCTGACACTTTTTATCCCTTCCCTTCTCTCCTTTCAGGAACACGCGCTTAAACGGAGACACAATGCCAGGCTGTAGGGGGCGACAGAGAGACACGCGCTTACACCTGATACAGCCCTTACACCTGAAACAGCCCTTACACCTGATACAGCCATCACACATGAGCCCTTACACCTGAAACAGCCCTCACACCTGAAAGAGCCCTTACACCTGAAACAGCCATCACACATGAAACAGCCCTTACACCTGAAACAGCCCTTACACCTGAAAGAGCCCTTACACCTGATACAGCCCTTACACCTGAAAGAGCCCTTACACCTGAAACAGCCCTCACACACCCCACACTCACACCCCACACAGCACACTCACACCTGAAACAGCACACACACTGCACACAGCGCACACACACCTGAAACAGCACTCACACACTGCCTTAGACCTCAGCAGAGCCCCAGCGCAGGAGCTCTATAACAGAAAACCCTGCCGCACACAGACGTGGACCAGGAGGCGGCGTACAGTTAGCCGGGGCTAACGCACGTTGAAGCGTAGAGAGGAAGCGGTTCCCTGCAGCCAAACGCCCTACCTCAGCCTCCATGAAACCTCATACAGGGCCTTAAATATGCAGGAGCAGGGGATAGCTGGAGCCGCTGTCAGGCAGAGAGAGGGTCCGTGTGCGCAACATCCTCTCCGGCTGGACGCCAAGCACAGACTCCTCCCTCTCCCATCAACAGGAAGTGCAGCCACCACCACTTCCTGTAACGACACTCACCGCCAGCACCTACTCACAGAGCAGAGCTGCTGCAGAGGGACACACCCCACCCCCAGTGTCAGACACTTCCTGTTTCACACCCCCAGAGCTCCCTCTAAAACACTGACCCCCAACGCAATTAAAAACATCACGAATGACCCCCAACGCAATTAAAAACATCACAAATTACCCCCTACGCAATTAAAAACATCACAAATGACCCCCAACGCAATTAAAAACATCACAAATGACCCTCAACGCAATTAAAAACATCACAAATGACCCTCAACGCAATTAAAAACATCACAAATGACCGTGAAGTACCAGTGCAATGTATGTGTGAAACAGAAAGCTAGTCAGGAAAACCTGTCAGATTGTGGGTTCAAAGCAGGCAAGAGCTTGACAGTTCTTCAAGCGTTAACTTAAACTGCACGTAAAAGTGTGTTTTTTTTATTGTGCAAAAGTGGGGTGCACTGTTAGTTTAGTTCTATTTTGCTGTTCTATCAGAAACATACTCCCCACAAACCCCCCCCACCCAGAAATTATAAATGCGAAATTCTCCGCCCACGTTCCATTGCAGAACAAACGTGTTTGGTCTTCCACCCAATCCCAGGTGAGATTGTTTTAACCCTGTATAGTGTGACAATGACATCTGAGAGCATGTCACAGCAAGAGCCGACTGCACGAAGGACAGCATCCCAGAAGGACCCTAACGTGTCGACCACCGTCCGTGCCTGCGTAACCCGAGAGCTCAGCACAGCACAAGGGCGCCCTCTTCAGGGCGACTGACACACTGTTTAACAATCGCAACACATTCTTCTCCAGAACTTCCACAGGTGATACCAAACAGGTTCTCCACTGTGTCTTGCCTGAGGGAATTCAGGTTGAGCAGCACAATGAAATGCTTTTAAAAACTGTTTGCTTGTTGCTATGAAACCTAGTTGATATCTGGGGAGGCCCACTGAGGTGATATCTCAATTGGACTTTCCTGGGAAAAATAAAGGATATTATTGATTTTATTTATTTATTTTTTAAAACACAGCACTTTTGAGATTGCTGAATGTCCTGGTGGACTTACCTGGACCACTCCACTCACACCTGTAAATCAGAAAGATCACTTAACTAGGGCTCCATTACCACTAATGCGCTGTGAGGTGAGACTTTAATCAACAGACCGACAGGGAGCATCAGTGGGGGCACCTGATCACTGGAGCCAAAGACTTTGAGTTCAAATGCAAACGGAAGATAAACCGCCCCATTCAAATTACAGGAATAATGTAAACACATTAGCGAAGTCGCTACCATTATACCAGCCTCATTTCCGTATTATAACATTGGAGGAATGTGGCGGCCACTTGCAATGATTGGTTTAATAAAATAAAAAAAATTCCATGACGTGTTTAAGCCCACCTCTCAAGAACTCCTTTCAACAGACAACTTGGAGGCTCAGCATTTTCAATAGTAAAATGCCCCGATGCAGATTTGACAAATTATATTGCACTTAATCAGAATTTCATCGTCACACAAATACTGTCAATAATAGCACTAAACATGTGACAAATCACAAGTTTGACTTGAGGGCAGGGAGTCCTTAAAATAAATGTAAAATTAACTTATGAAAAACTTGAAAGAACACAGGAGCGAGTTTGAGGGCCTGTCAGCGGTCTAACAGCGCGGCCCGGTGGACACATTGGTGTACTACACCTACAACACAGGAGCGATTTTTGAAGGAACACAGAAACATTGCATTATATCATAAATGCTCCAGTGGAAAAGCCTATTACTGAAGACAGATTTATAACGTTTGCAAAAAAAAAAACAAAGGTCAGCACAACTGTAGCTTGTCTTTTGAGCCGAGGTAACTGGATATAGAAAATCTCAATTCCATAGGGACGACTTCAAGTCCAGCACTATTAATGTACGTCAGCCTAAGCTTAATTTATTAGATGTATCAATGCACGCCTTATGATAAAATATTACAGTTAGGGTATTAGCCTCCCGCTGGACTGTTTTCTCGTATTTACACTACCGCTCACTAACGAGGATATCTATAAACTGGGGGAGATCTATGCATTTCCAGTTTGCTTTAATAATGGCTTGTTTCCATTGCACTAACTGGGTCATAGGGTAGATCCAGGCCTATGGCAGTGCGGACGGGTCGAGCAATGAGCAGCCTTCACATGAGAAATAGCTATATTCCACATTTATGATGTGTTTCATTGTGAATGTGTACTTTCTGTAAACTGTTTGCAAGAAAACAAGAGAAGCACCAAGCTGTAGGGTATAATATGCTAGGCTTCACAGCAATCCATGATAAACCCCGTGACACAGTGATTTAGTGGAGGTGATACATTTAAAAAGCCAACACATGTGTATGAGGATGAATGATTAAAACTAGCACACGTTTCAGCTCGGAGAATGACACATTATTCTGGGTAATGTCGTGTAGAGAAAAATACATAAAGCGTCTCATTAAACGCAGACTAAGATCTACCCAAAATACATTTTCGTGAGGGCAAAGCTCAAGATACTTACGTTTTTACCAGATAATAAAGTTGCTTTGTCTTCTATGTTAATTGGTAATTCCAATGACTATAGTAAATGCCATCGAGAGTAGTAAGACGATATATTTATATATATATATATATATACTATATAACTTCTGAATAAAAAGCCAGGATCAACAGAAAACTGATCAGATTAAATATATATATATATATATATATATATATATATATATATATATATATATATATATAATTACTAAAAAACACAATTGTACGAAACCTTGACAAGCTACTTAACTGAAGTGGCACCAGTACAGGTAACTTGTGCTGTAGAGTCTCAAAGCCAGTTTCTCTCTGAAGTCTCGTTACCTTCCAATCTTCAGCATCTCCTAAACCAAACCTCTTTGACAGCCAAACTTAGGCTTTTATTTAACTTTACTGCCCATTTAGTTTACCGGCGGGTTTAAACACTAACGTTAGCAGGTTCAAATTGAAAGCTAACGGGCTAGCAAGCCATTGGATATTCAGAAAACGGCATTATCAAAGACATTAAAGACATAATGTAGCTGGTGTTAGTGAACAGTAGCTCGCTGCTAAGAGTAGACCCGAATTACACTTTTCATGGACAACAATTGTTGACAAACAACTGACAAAGGCAAAGCGCTATGACGCTAGTTGAATCAGTCCACAGGCTTATAAGTTAGTAATGCGACTAACGTTACAAATATTATTTAAAATACGATGCACATAAAACTAGCGTTAGCTTGCTAGGTAGCAGTTGGAGGATAGCTCGCATTAGCGATAGGTGTCTGCCCAGCTACCAGGCTAACTGTCGCTATCTTTAATGCTAGCTCCTAATGATGTAAATCAATGCGTCCCCGCTAGCCAGCTAACAACGAGCTATTCAGCCCCTAAGATGGTCGATGAAATCACCTTTTTTGCTTTTTTTACATCATCCTCCATGTCTATCCGCAGATGCTCGTCATTGTGGATTCAGCGGATGTGTTGTTGGATCTCTCGGCGTGACTGGCATCGCTACGCCGCCTCCGAGACACAATTCAGCCCCACTTTCCCGAGAGCAAAACACCGGACCCGGGCTGCCGGGGCGGACACAGAGCGGCACAGAGCGCAGCTTACTGACCAACTTCAACTCCCGTCAGTATTCATCACCAGCTCTGTTCTAAGTCTTTAATATTCCGCAATAATCTGGACCTTTTTTACATTCAGAAAACGCACGAATTCAAACATGAGGAGTTTTAAAAGTGGGGTAAAAACATCACCAACTTTTCAATCGTGCCGCCATTTTGGGCGTAGGGCGGAATCCCAGCATGCATCGCGCGGGGAACCCTTCTTTTCTGTCGCGTGCTGCGCTCCCAGGTGAAAGGACATGGTCGGTTCCAACAGGTGTCCCATCACACTAGTAAATCCAAAGAAATCGCATAATAAAATAGCAATTTAGCAAAAGCATGTTTAAAATTTCCGTTCGTATCGAAAAAAGATCTAAAGCACTAGGAGATAATGGTCTGACATTGCTCCCTAAACAAACGCAGACGAACCAAATAAACTTATTTTGGGATTTGCGGTGGTGTAAAATCCAGGGGTCAGAAAGTAAAAGTCCTGCCGTGTGTTTTTCCCACACATGAACTCAGCCAGTTGATTTCACTAATTAGTTCTCGCTTCTGGCTGAAGAATTGTGCTAATTAGCAAATCCAGGTGATGGGACGAAAGTACTGGGGAAGACTTTTACTTTCTACAGCTCTGGATAAATCATGGTTTCACAATGTGATGACTCAGCATTTACAGTCATAAATGCATTGCATATTTGTTTATTTAAGAACATTCATTGATTCCTCTTTAGATGACAAATTACTGACATTTGTGCTTGTGCTTTAGGTGACTTGCATTTGTCTGTCGTATTTTAAGAAGTTTAACTTTATTTTTCGTGTGCATGGTTAAGACCAAAAATACAGAACAATAATGACTTTGCAGGAGAATTTTGTGTTGTAAAATCAGTAGAAAATGGTGTGGAATCTCAATTTTACATTTTGAATTTGTATCAGCCAAATTGTAAATTATTGTACATGTGAATCTGCCATTCAAATAAACTTTTCCTCATTCAAAGTCAGACATAGAAATTTGACTTTTCATATTCAAATTCAAAACCTGCACACCCAGGTATTTCTATTGCAGAAAAAATATATTTAAAATGAAACGCCACACAGTATGTAATAAAATGAATTGTTTATATTTTTCATTTCAGTCACAACATTATAATGTATTAAAATGGAAAGATACAAAATTGAAATAAATACTGTCTGATTCATGTATAAATCGTATCTCTTTGACCAGGTGAGCCGAGCAGGTACATGTTTTTTGTTGTTGTTTTCATTACCAAAACCTCTTTTCATCATAGCAGTTCTTGCAGAAAAAAATATAACAAAAGAAACAAAAAACAATCATAATCATGTTATCAGTTTTGTTATGAAAATTATGCTCGGTTCAATAAAAGTACATGAACTGGCAGGTAATATATGTTCTGTAACCCCTTTTTAGTAATGTATAATTGAATAAAAGAGCATAACTCAGGCGATTAATATTCCAATCAGTCATTCTGTGTAATTTTTTGTGCAGTAGATACATTCATTAGTGTCCCAAAGGAAGACAGTCTCAGATGGTTTAAATTATTGAAAATTCTCAGATGAAACTCTAGTAAAATGGAGAGTGATGCACAGGTGACACATGACATGAAACAGGAAGTTACAACCAGGCAAAAAAAAAGAAAAAGAAAGAAAAACTAACTAAAAAGATATTGATTGATGGGAATTCAAAATACAACAATTATTTTACTGATTTTTCTTCTTTCTCTCTAAATCCACCCAGATAAGGAGTATGTCTGTAGACAGATAGATAACTGCACGTCTCCAGTGTATGCTATTCACCATTGAATTCACCGTGCTTGAAATACCACTCCTTGCAAAATTGAAACTATGGATCATTAGGACTTTATCCGTTGGGAAGTGTTGTATGTAATTGTATTTAAAGTCCATGTGTCTACACACAGACCATCTCACATGTTGAACATATAACCGGTGATGTAAAACAGAATAAAATACAGTGTAATTAATGGTAATTTTTATGGAATACAAGCAAGCTTATTAAAAAATTATGTACTGGCTTTTGACGACCCATGATTATGGGGGCGTAGTCATGGTGTCACTGATGTAAAAGAGAGACTGTGCTCTATAGTTGGGGTGGGTGGGGGGGTGTTGTTGGTTAAGTATAGCTATACAAACAGCACATTGTTAAATCACCTAAAAATGGCACTCTAGATGGCTGGCAATGTACAACCTGCTTTAAAGCAAATTATGTCTCTGCTGTTCTTTCAGGCTGTACGGCTGGAAAGGCTTGCACTTAACCGATCAATATATTTGCGTATTTTATATGTAAATGATAGGACCAAGCTAGCCACTTGGGTTGTAAATGGGGAATAACTATTGTAACTGCGCTAAGAACATTGCAATGATGTTATACATTCTTTACATTTATAAGGATTTTCTTACACTGCCTGGCCAAAAAAAAAAGTCGCCGTTGCACCCGTCATACATAGTGCCCACTCTGTTATGATCTGGGGATGCTTCAATTGGTCAGGTCTAGGCTCAGCAACTTTATGCAGCAATAAAATTAAGTCCCCTGAATGTACTGAATGACCAGGTTATCCCATCAATGGGCATATTCCAGGACGACAATGCCAAGATTCATCGGGCTCAAATTGTGAAAGAGTGGTTCAGGGAGCATGAGGAATCATTTTCACACATGAATTGGCAACCAGAGTCCTGACCTTAACCCCATTGAAAGTCTTTGGGATGTGCTGGAGAAGATTTTACGGAATGGTTCGACTCTCCCGTCGTCAATAAAGATCTCGGCCAAAAATGAATGCAACTCTGGACAGAAATAAATGTTGTGACGTTGTATAAGGTTGTCGAAACAATGCCATGACGAATGCACGCCGTAATCAAAGCTAAAGGCAGTCCAATGACATATTAGAGTGTGCAACTTTTTTTTTGGCCAGGCAGTGTAGTTTTTGCCTTTAAGCTTTTCACATTTAAAGCAGTGGGTCATGAGCTGGACCTACGCAGTGTGAGACGCTTTTAGATCACACGCTATTTTATTTGTGTTTCTATGTGTTTTGGCCACAGATAATTGGAATAAATTGAGGGTTTTGACAATCAAGGAAGGAGTCCCACTGTCAGAAATACATTTTTAAGTTAAATTACTGAACATGAATCCAAACTGCAAAAATGGACGTGCTAATGAACAGGAGAGAAAAAAAGCCCTGCATTTTTATTTCTCCTCTCTTTTCAGCCTTTTCAGCTTCCACAACATCCTTCAGATGCTCGTTTTGATGCCCTTAAGAAGCCCTTATGATGCCCTTACGATGCCCTTACGATGCCCTTAAGATGCCCTTATGATTCTCTCTTCAGATTGCCCTTAAGATGTCCTGAGGTCGAATAATAGGTCAGGTAGGTCACTACGCTTGGTTTTATTTCTGAGTTCTTTATAATCAAACATAAGGTTTTGTACAAGTGAAAAGAATCATGTTTTCACTTGTAGCTTTTCAAAGGTTGCTCCTTTTTCATAAAACTTTGCTCAATAACTTAATTGCCAGTGTTACAGAGAAATATGGGCCCTCTGATATCCCTAGATGTCCCATGTGACATGTCTGGGCCAATCACAGGCATGCGTTCTTTGAGTACAAAAAGAAAAATTGCTGATTTAAGTGTATTTAGCACCAAGCTATAGCGTTTGGTGTGATTTTGTCAGTCTTTCAAAAGAGCTGCTAACAGTGTTATATTTAAAAAAGAGATCAATAATAATGTTACATCATCATTTTAATCATCAATGATCATACTTTAGCTGAAGAAGAAAATGATTTTGAGAATTTCTGAATTCACAGGCTAATGAGAGCAGAATGGCCAGAATACTGGGAAGTAAAAAAAGAAACGATACACACAAAACAATGTAATGTTTTTGTACGAGTAAATGCTTTTCTTAAAGGGTAAAGTAATGAACCAGCCACAAACGTTTTTATCACCTTTTTTATACAGACTCCTAGTTTTACCATAAAATAAGGTAAATGTTTTTTGTTTTTTTAAAAACCTATTCTTTTAATTAATAGATTGAAGATTATCAATGGGTCAATTAAGTAGGCTACTATGCAGGATGTTTATAGGGAGGGTAATGAACTTGCTGTGGACCCAGAGGACTAAAAACTAATAAAGGAAGAATTGGGGAATGAAGACACTGGATGGACACACCTGAACAATGGGAGGATATGAAGAAGAAAAAGAAACCAAACCACTCCTTTCACAGAAGAGCTCAATGACAATTCTCATCTTAACCATGCAAGATTACACAAACATCTTAACTAGAGTTTTTAATGTTTTTTAAAAAAGATATTTAAAATGTGTTTTAAAACACTGACATTATGCATTTTTGTTAATTACATCAGTTAAAGACACAGCCATCATTCGACTGGCAGATACGCGATACATCATTTACATTTTTGATTTTATACAGAATCTGGACAACACAACATTACACAATCCGAGAAAACAGGTTTTCATCATTATTCTTCATTTGTTTTGAATATAACTATGAATTTAAGAAACAAATAAACAAATTCGGCAACAGAACACATTGATCAGTGCAAATTAAATCAAACATGACCTGAAAATAAATGACTATGACCTAAAATACTGACCAATAAAAGATTTCCAGTCACAGTACTCATCATTGAAAATGGGCCAAGCTTAGCTTGACAATTAATGACTATATATATATATTTTCCCCCCCCCCCCCTTTTTTAAAAGCTGAAGAACACCAAAACAGCAAACACAGCAAGTTATAGATATAAAAACACAAAATAAAAATCTTGCTGTCGCATATTTTCGAATTCATTTGTTTTATCTCTCTTAAATAATATATTTTTGGGGAAAAGTAATTTAACATAATATTCAGTACTAAGTATTACTTCATAACCCAAAATCATCTCCATGAGGATAAGCACTGAAGTTTACTACTGTAAATGTTCTAAATTAAAAGTTTCTAAAATAATTGGGTGTTTTTATGTTCTTTTCATAATTATGTTTTAATTATGTTTATGTAGGCTACCGTTATAGCCAAATGTTCATTTTCATAAGACAAAAACACACAGCACTCGAGTTTGGTGAAATTAAAAAAATAAAAACAGATTGATTTTCATGAATATTAAATTCTTACTGAATTCATAAACTGAGCATAATGTTTTTGGTGAGACTTGTAAACCCTTGAGAATATACTGGGCAGAGTCAATGAGGGAATGACTGCAAAAGGAAAATCTGCATTTAGAATTTTTTTTTTTTTTTTTGGAGTTCACAAAACGTCAGTCTATCTCACCAGAATGTAAACGCATGTGGTGACTCAAGTTAACAAAAATGATGTGTGTCTAATTTCAAAATACAATACTTGCTCGAATCAAAACTGAGGGAAAAACCCACATTATGGTCAGATTGAATTTGGCCTGAAATCCACCTGAGAAAGTATTTGAATGATGCATAACTGTTTCTTTCTAGATGTGATGTGCGTGTGAGACTAAATATAACCTTTCCATGAACAGGGTATTGGGGATACATTACATTTAATTTTGTCATAATTTCTAATTATGTTCTATTATTCCAATATCAGTACAAAAATAGACAACAAAAGCTACAACATTGTCAATAATTACACTTTTTTTGGATTCCTGGATTTCAAGGTGTAGTACCAGACTGCTTAATGTACCAATGACTGCAGAAGCTCTTAATGCAATTAAATTAAATTCAGCCAAAAATAAACAAACCTGAAACATTTCACCATTGTTTGCCGTCTTATGTAAAGGTATATTGAACTTTGTTAGAACATAATGTTGTATAGCTACCTGGCCCCGATATGAGTCATAATATTCAAGCTCACCTGCATGACTTTCTCCAGGTGGTCAGAAACTGGCCAACGAAGAATGACGTTTTTTCTTTCTCCATTCACTCCCATTGCATGGCGACAGAGGTCTCAAAAGCGCACTTTTATCACATTAACGAATGCAAACAACGCGGATTATGCAGATATACAAAATCACGACATCCGGAACCATACGTTTGAAACTTTTGAACCAATTTTTGATTTCATTGATTTTGATTAACTATTTTCTGAGAACTGGCAACTGTTGCTAGCTTCTTTGCTGCTCGGTTTGTTTACTTACTCACACTTCAAGAAGTGAGTGGGGCCGTTACGGGCGCAAGAACAAAACAAGGAAGATAATAAGCTAACGACCGGATCTTCTTCCAAACCTTTGTTTGGAAAAAGTGTAAAATATCATGAATGCAGCTTTTTATCTTTTCAAATGTACGGTTCCGGATGTCGTGATTTTGTATATCGGCATAATCTGCATTGTTTGCATTCGTTTATGTGCTAAAAGTGCGCTTTTGAGACCTATTTCGCCATGCAATGGGAGTGAATGGAGAGAGAAAAAACGTCATTTTTCGTCGGCCAGTTGCTGACCACTGGAGCAAGTCATGAAGGTGAGCTTGAATATTACGACTCATATACAACTATACAACATTATGTTCTAACAAAGTTCAATATGCCTTTAATGTAATATAATGTTAAATAAAAATAATTATCTTTGCACGCATCTTTAGGTGATGATTTCCCATTTCAAGGTTTTCTTTAGACAAGAAACAGAAAGACAGAATCGCAAGAATAACCGTTCAAATAAGACTACTGAGTATTGTCAAAGGGTACCAAACATTATTTGGAGGAATGGAAATATCACTTTGCTGTAATTGATTTTTTAGAGGTGTGGTCGGTGTGTGTACAACCAGGCTGTCTGTCTCTATTCTGAGAAATTAGGAATCCAGGATAAATTATGAGCCTATATAGGCCTACTTAATTTAGCGCCTAATGGTGCTAAAGACGGCGTGGCCTAGCAACCGCCCTCAGCAAATTCCTGCGCGCTTAATCTCAGTCACCAAACCACGGCACGATTCTGCACAACCTGTGTAATGATTGTTAATCTGCGCTATGAACGATTACGACCATAGACATATACCCCTTCTTCGACAGCAAAACAGGAAAGCACACTGACTTCAGAAATCACATTTAGACATGACATCCACTTCAATACACTGTGTAGTGTATAGTACAGGACGCTCTGAGACACAGATTTGGGAACGTGGGTAGAACAGACAGAACGTGGGTAGAACAGACAGAACGTGGGTAGGACAGACGGAGATGAGCAAAACTGCCTGTAAAGACAAATTTTTTGTAAACTTCCGCCCACATGTACTTTTTGTGCTTGTGGTCCTGAATAAGGTTATTTAAATTATATGTGAAATGTAGGGACTGGAAAGAGAGAGAGATTAATCCTGAGCCACAGATGGTGTTATCAGGTTGCGACACTGTTATTGGGAAACTATTCAGTGCACAGCAGAATCATATTACACTTCTCAACTGTGAAATCAAACGACAAAACGACTGACACGCTGTTACAGTTTTGAACATGTTTACGCTTTAATTTACTGAGGGATTTTACTGTTTAAATCTCAGAGGGGGAAAACAGCGTAAGTGTAAAACAGGCAGAAGAGATTAATGGAAGGATCTGACGGAGAATAATCTGTGGTGTGGCTGTGAAGGACGGAGAGGTGGAGATATTGAAGACGTTTTCTATCTGCTTGGCACATTCTGACCAGCTAACAGCATCAGACACCAGACAACAGCACCAGACACCAGCTAACAGCATCAGACACAATCTAACAGCATCAGACACCAGGTGACAGCATCAGACACCAGGTAACAGCATCAGACGCAATCTAACAGCATCAGACACAAGCTAACAGCATCAGACACCAGCTGACAGCATCAGACACCAGCTAACAGCATCAGACACAATCTAACAGCATCAGACACAAGCTAACAGCATCAGACACCAGCTGACAGCACCAGACACCAGCTAACAGCATCAGACACAATCTAACAGCATCAGACACAATCTAACAGCATCAGACACAAGCTAACAGCATCAGACACCAGCTAACAGCATCAGACACCAACTAACAGTATCAGACACAAGCTGACAGCATCAGACACCAGACAACAGCATCAGGCACAAGCTAACAGCATCAGACACCAGCTGACAGCATCAGACACCAGCTAACAGCATCAGACACAATCTAACAGCATCAGACACAAGCTAACAGCATCAGACACAAGCTAACAGCATCAGACACCAGCTGACAGCATCAGACACCAGCTAACAGCATCAGACACAATCTAACAGCATCAGAAACCAGCTAACAGCATCAGACACCAGCTAACAGCATCAGACACAAGCTCACAGCATCAGACACCAGCTAACAGCATCAGACACAAGCTAATAGCATCAGACACAAGCTAACAGCATCAGACACCAGCTAACAGCATCAGACACAAGCTAACAGCATCAGACACCAGCTAACAGTGTCAAACACCAGTTTATCATGCTCACAAGAAACTCACGCCACCGCTGTGGTGCCTAAAAGTGTGCTATATTAATGCTCTATATATTTTGTAGTGATCGAACTTTGCATCAGTAGTGTGCACCGTTTTTTTTATGAAAGGAAGCATTTTTTTTCAGAATTTGGCCTTTATCTGCAAGCATTTAGAGCTCACCTTTTAAACGTCCTGCAGAATTAGTTAGAACTGCAAACTCCACATGAGCACTGGCTTCAAAATGAGCCAACCCCAAAGTGCTATTACAACATCAATTACGTAGATGAGAGCTCTGAAGTCTGGCTCTGAAGTCTCTGAAGAGCTCTGAAGTCTGGCTCTGCTGCCACCTGCAGGGTATTCTCAGAACTACAGCCAGGCATTAGAAAGGAGAGGCCCATGGAACACAGATCAAAAGGGTTGATGCTAGATTGGATAGCCCGGAGGGACCTGGGGAGGACCCTGGGAGGGACACTCTGCTGTGATTGGTTGTTAATCTAGCATCAACCTTTTCCCAACCCCTAAATATAATCTCACAGGAGTTCACGTAACTCGGGCTCATGCCCAAACTGTTAAGATAGTGTCCCAGGGTCCCGCCCAGGTCCCTCCGGGCTATCCAATCTAGCATCAACCGATCAAAATGGGACTTCATCTGCCAAGGAGCCTAGTGACACTGCTGCACAGAGTTGAAGGAGGGGGTGGAGCTTGATTTGTGCAAGGGGGTGTAGCCTTATTTGTGCAAATGGGTGGGGCCTGAATTGTGTGAGGGGGTGGAGCCTTATTTGTGAATGTAACTCACAAATCAAGCTCCACTCCCTGGTTTTTCTGACGTGCTGTGAGTTTTAAAGAGGAATTCGATTTCTCCACAGGCAAATGAAAAATCCGCCGCAGAGCTGCCTGGTGCAGCGTCTCAGGGAAAAAACGCGGACTCGTCTCAAGTAAGTGCTGACTCCACAAAAAGGGTTTACGTAGCCTACAAACAGTGCTTTGTGCAGACTGACGGGCTTCCCTGCGCTGCCCTGAGTTTCCTAGAAGTGATGGATGCACAGCTGAAGGGGTGCGCGTGTGAAAGCCAGAGAAACAAAGGTGGACTGCCCCGCCCCTCCCAATACAAAACTAAATGCGTGCAGAATGTTGAGGTGGTGAACGATTCCCGTTAGAGCGCCATTTGTTTCTGTGACAGACCGACAGTGTCACAATGAGAACGTTCCCCAGTCTTAGAAAGATGTGTGCATTCACAGCCCGTAGGGTAGTCGACTCTGAAGCCATATACAAATCTCCACCATCGCGCTGTCTCTCACTGTAACTCTCTCTCTCTCTCTCTGCTTTGTCCGTCTGAATAAAGAAAAAAAAATACAAAAGGAGGATGGACTGTCGCACTCTGAGGCCATTTGTTTTTTTTTTTAGAAAAAAGAACATTTTTAAAGCCGCATATGAAAGGTCCTCCTCTGACTCCGCTCTACGCGAGCTCAGCTGTACTCTGCGGCGTGAAAAGAAGCAGCTGGCGACACCACGTTTCTGAGCATTGCCACGGATGTCTACGCCCCCCCCGTATTGGCAGTGGGGTTCACGCATCATGTGGCTGCAGTGGCAGATAGGTGGACATATTTGGGTGGGAACTGGATTGGGATATGTAGCCTACAGCCCCACGTTGGGTACCAAATTAATTTTTTTATTGTTCCAGATATATTCTGCCAAAGTTACAGGTGAACAAACGGCGGTTATCATTCACCAATTAAAAACATAAACGAGGATACAATTACAATTACAGTTTAATAATGTTCCATATGGATGTACTCAAATGGTGGATATTAAATATTGCTAGCATTTCTGATTGAATTAACAGGAATGACCAGCCACAAATCAAATTTCTTTTTAAAACTTGAATAGCAAGAGTGAATAACATTCCTGCCGTTCCTGCAGTATTTCTTGCGACTTAAAGGTAACTTTCAAGGGACATTCAGGAAACTGGTGGGAATATTTACCCTAGTTTTTCTAACATTCCAGAAACGTGGAAATGTGGGCATAAATACACCACGGACATCAGCCTTGTGTTACAACACCAAAATAACCTAGAACAGCTTTCCTCGGTATTTGCCACAGACATAACGGAATGTCAATGATACTGGATATCATTTTGATATTGGAAAACTGCTGTTGATTTAGTTACAATTTTAAGCAGAAAACTTGAATTCACACACACACACACACACGCACGCACGCACGCACGCACGCACGCACGCACGCACGCACGCACGCACGCACGCACGCACGCACGCACGCACGCACGCACGCACGCACGCACGCACGCACACACACACACACACACACACATTCTCTCTCTCTCTCTCTCTCTCTCTCTCTCTCTCTCTCTCTGAGACACAATACAAAACAATAAGAAGAACATACGAGAGCCATGCTATCAGACAGTACGAGCTAAAGACATGAGGAAGATACACAATACTTTAACAGATTAGCAGATGAAGTATAATTCTCCTGGTAAAAACATTTTTAGATTAGCAGATGAACTATAATTCTCCTGGTAAAAACATTTTTAGATTAGCAGATGAAGTATAATTCTCCTGGTAAAATTTTTTTTAGATTAGCAGATTAAGTATAATTCTCCTGGTAAAAACATTTTTAGATTAGCAGATGAAGTATAATTCTCCTGGTAAAAACATTTTTAGATTAGCAGATGAAGTATAATTCTCCTGGTAATAACATTTTTAGATTAGCAGATTAACTATAATTCTCCTGATAAGAAAATTTTTAGATTAGCAGATGAAGTATAATTCTCCTGTTAAGAACATTTTTAGAAAGGGCTGCTGTTGTGTGACTGATTTGTCATTTAGCGTTTTTTTGTTGTTGTCTGAAATTATTAATCTGAGAATTCTCACCTTGAACCTGTTATTGAAATAAATTGGCGTACACATTTTTGAAAAGTGGAAAAGTAGTGTCAGTATTTCAGAAATAATAATAATAATAATAAAACTCATTGCATAGTAGAGTGGTGGCTTTGCATCAAGGTGAGAAAGTGCATTTTGTTTCCTGTTTAAATGAAATTAATACATTTAATGTTGAACATTTTTTCTTTTTTTTAAAATTCTAGGCTGCATTACCTTCTGGGTGATAGGCTAACACCAAATGTACATTACGCAGGCACGCACACACACACACACACACACACTTGGATCAGACTCCTTGTTTATAATTTTCAGTCCAGCCATTGTCTTCATGCACTTATAATTTTTTTTTAAACAACTAATACATTTATCGCACTTCAGTTGTGTTTGTTTTTAACGCGCAATATGATTGAGTTTGTGTTTATGATTATGATTATGATTGAGTTTGCCTCTCTTTGTCACAAGGGGTGAAATCACCTACTGCAGTAACACACACACACACACACACACACACAGACCAGCCACCGCTCATGTGTGTGTGTGTGTGTGAGTTATTTTTTTTTATATGTGTATTTCCATGCTTTCCATTTTGTACCTTAAGCGTTCGTTTATCTTTTGAGGTAAGAGACGTTCATTGACACATCCCATTGACACAGGAGAGATAATTAAAAACAGTTCACAGTCAAAGCTGAAAGTTACAAGCAAATGTACAGCCTGCAGTGGCCTTTTTTACGGACGGTCTTGTGGTACTCATTTCTCATCTAGGAAAATGAAACGCACATAACAAAGAGGAAAAACAGAAAAGAAACACTGTTTTCAATCTGAGCTGAGAGACAGCGCATCCGCTCGGAAATAAACGCCAGGCAGTGATGACTTTTCCAGGCCTCATCCAAAATGGCACCCAGCCCAGTTCTGCAGATTGGTACCTTTGACTTGAGATTCTCAATGAAGTTGCTACTTTGGCTACTTGACATACAGGAGGCATTTTTCTCTGTGAATGCTGCCTGGCAGCTTGGCCAATGAGCACCAGATTCTCAAATGCACCGTACTTTACTCAAACTCCCAGAATCCCCCAGCCTTTATTTGCACACTGTCAGGGCAACCAATCAGAGCAAAGCAAAACTGGTTAAATAACCACTGCCCTTATGTTACTACAAATCAAACAAACAGCATTTTTTTATGACTGGGAACACCATCAATTTTTATATATTTTTTTTTATAAGCTATATTCACGGACATACGTATTCATACATATGTACGTAAACACTGAATGTGCCAAAAAAAGGCAAAATGAACATATGTATAGAAAACAATAACAAAAACAAAAAAAAAGAAAATAACAGGTTTTTAATGTACAGTGTACAATTACTGGTATATCAGAAAATTAATTTACTTTCATACACTATATACATCTGTCTTTATGATTTTCACTTTTTTGTTTTGGGGATCAACAGTCTTATATAATATATCCATCTAGAGTAAGGCTTCACATACATTTTTTATTTCTCTTTACATCTAAAAACCAAAGTATATAAAAAGAATTTCAGCTTTAGCACCTTATGTTATTAACATTGTTCCAGTGGACAATGAGCAATACTGGACATCAGATGATTGAAGATATTTGACATATTTCATAACTTATATATCTGACATCAAAATGGTAGATTATCCCAGTACTTAAATGCAACATAACACCAGTGTAACAGTTTAACACAAATGCAACATAACACCAGTGTAACAGTTGGACACAAATGCAACACAGGTCAGAACTTAGCAAAGGGGTTTACTGACTGAGTGCCAGCCATGCTGAGTGCCCCTTTTATGAAAGATTGTAATTTACAGTTTCAAAAATGCACAGACATTCCACACATATAAATTCACCTCCAAGATAATAAATTAATCTGTAAACGGTAATAAGAAAATGTACAAAAAAAAACAACCAATCAGCAGTCATTTTGACAACTGTTGGACTTTGATTGATTTTTTAAAATCAAATGATTCTACTTTGAAAAGTTTTCATACGTAACATTGCTGCCGACTCTACAGCAATCGAGATTTGAGGAGTTACATGCACCACAAGCGTCTTATAGACGACAGCACTCTATCTTATAGACGACAGCAAAAACAGAACATCCTGCACCTTTCAGGTTTAAAAAATAAAAATTTAAAAATTAAAAACATCAATGCATTTTTTGGCTCCAAACTAAAGGATGAATTAAGATTTCCCCTCCAAAAAAAAACACATTTAAAATAATTGACAGTAAGTAAACGAACAGGTAGATGTAAAAAAAATTATAATCTTTTAAAAAGCAGCGAGAGGAGGACGTATGGATGTGCAAAAGCTTGTTGTTACGTACGCGCAAGTTTGGAAACGTGGCACCGTTATCACAGAGCAGCTCAACACTGCTGTAAACTGTGTTTGGGGGGGTGGGGGGTAGGGGGGGGGGGGGGGGGGGGGGGGGGTTGGGGGGGGAGAGTTCTTCCAGAGTAAGAGCAGGATTTTGAGGCAGGTTGTGGCATGGGGCTCTGGGCAACATTGCAATGGCGCCCCCTGCAGTTCACACCATGGTAGCACCTTTAGGGAGTTTTCATCAGCACCAGGTTTAGAAACATTGAATTGCACCATTTATGCAAAAACAGACAACACAAAAAAAACACACGTCACTTAAAGGTGCAGAGATCTATTACCTCAGCATCTTTCCATGTTTATGGAACCCTCAGGTCAAAGGTCACTAAGGAACTGAAAATCATACCATAGATATTACGATCGATCAACCAGATGGTCAATGGTCAATGCCAGTGTTATTGACATCGAAAGTACTGTCTCCCTTCTGTTAAAGCTGAAGCAATACACATTTTATCATAGCACTGGAAACTCCTAAATCAAGCCACCTGTTGTGAACACAAAGTGGAAGTGGAAGTGGAAGTGGATGTGGCCCATCTGGTGTAATGTTGTTCAATCTTGGCACTAAAAATGATTCACCTAACAAGGCAGAAGTCTTTAGTTTGTTTGACAACAATCAAAATAAATTTCTCAAATTCACTACAAAACAAAAGCAACTTGATCCATAACATCAAAACCCCAGTAGGAATTGCATCAGCTAATTACAACATATTGGAAACCATGTGTGTTCATCAAATCTTCCCAAACAAATCTGCAAGCTGAACTAACAGGTTTTTTTTTCCTTCTTTTAAATCAAGGTGAAATCCTCTTAAAAGAGGCGGCATGGAGGTTCACCACCAGATGTCCAGTATTGCCTTTATCTTCCACAACAATAACAGAAAAAATAACATAAATGATATATAAACATAAAAGATGTGCTGCTGCACCAATCACATGTATATTTTGGAATATGGTAATCACAACAGAAGGTGTTACGTGGAGAACACGCCACACGCATGAACTGTGATTTCCATCAGTGCATTGGCAGAACACGGACAGAAAGACACTAGTATTGTTGTTTGCTGAATTGGCTGCCTTTAGCGTGGAGAAGCACTGACAGGACAAGGCACCACAAAGTGTGAGAACCCAGACTTAGCTGTTTATTGTTTTAGCATTTTGTGTGTGTGCGTGTGAGTTTGTGTGTGCATGCGTGTTTGTGTGTGTGCGTACATCTGCGTGTGTGTGCGTGTTTGTGAGTGTGTGTGTGTGTGTGCATCTGTAATGTGTGTGTGTGTGCGCGCGTGTGTGGGCATGCATGCATGCATTTGTGTGTGTGTGTGTGCTGGACAGGAATAATGAGTATTACCCATAGTCCTGTGTGTTGGTGCCTCTCTCTCTCTCTCTCTCTGTGTTTTGCAGTAAAATAAATGACCACGCTGACGCAGACACAAATAGCCAAACATTATAATTTGGGGGGGGGGTTGGGGGGGTACAATGTTCTCCTCAGATATTATATATATAAATAAATTATGAATGCAGGCCATGAATCTTTGAACATCGGCAGAAATGTGAAGAAATTAATTCAATTAAGATCAGACTGTGTATTTTACTCAAATTAGCTTGACTAAACTTCCTGGGGGAAAAACAGAATATCTAGATCGCAGACGCGGATAATCAAATTGTGACCAATCAGCTCAGAGGAAAAGTCATTTAGGGGAGAAAGACCTGGATGCAAACCGCTCTTTGACCTGTCCTTAACTTTGAGAAAGGACATTTCAGCAACTGGACAAAAGCGCCACTATGTTGTGTGCTGGCTCATTTTCGCTCAAATCAAAGTTAAGAACAGAGAACGATGCAGTGAGCTCGGGCACTTTACTTCCTATCTGTAAATATCGTGGAACTGCTATCGTGGAACCGCTTTATAAACGATCCCTCACGCGAAGGATTTCAATTATTACACTTTTTAACTGCCAATTTTTTCCAAATGAGCGTTCGGGTCAGATCTGCGGGGGGGTACAATGGAAGCAACAGACCCTTGGTTTAACAAAGGATTTAAAGTAAGGGTTTGGAACGGCCCTCGTTGTGACCGACGCGGCCGCAGCCTTACCGGTCTTGGATTTAAACAGCCCTGATATTCCTGTGAGTTTGGCTCATGTCTCCTGGCGTGAAGCAGGCGTGTCAGAGCTCTGCGTGTCCATGTAGGGTCACAGTGTGCTACCCCGCCCCCCACTTCTCATGAATACAGGAGTAAAGACTAAACCATGAAGCGCCACGCGGCAGCCAAAAGACCCATCCGTGCACCAATCTTTTTTTTTTTTTTTTTTTTTCTCGTCTTTGTTTTTTTTTTTGGCGGTCAGCGCTTCTCTCTCAAACTAAATGGAAATGAATTACTGATTGGAAAACATGGATGGTCAGCGATTTCCCAGCAAACAACAGTGAACCAGAGAACCGTGCTGTAACCGCAGCAGTAACGGAACCCCCCCCCCCCCCCCCTTCCCCCGCCCGGAGGGAGAACAGAGACCAGCAGGGGGAGCTAGAGAGAGAGAGAGAGGGAGAGCGATAGAACCGCAGCTCTGCAAATGAAAGTGCTGTGAGTCAGCTGGTGTGGAAGGCAGAATGCACTCAATGAGTTTATGTTCACAGACCTGGATGTTTTTTTCTCTTTTCTATCTCTCTCTTTCTCTCACTCTCTCTCTCTTTCTCTGTCGTTCTCCCTCTCTCTCTCTCTCTAGCGGTTTTATTGGGTTCTCAGAGGAGGGCTTCTGTTTCCGCGACGCGACTGCGACAGCACTATTAACTCCTGAAAAAGAGAATCTCTGCACCAGAATACACCTGAGTCACACACACGGAGTAGGGTGAAGGGCAAGCAGCAACCGAGGGGTGGAGCCGCTCTGGCGGAGGGAGCCGCTCTAGCCGAGCCAGGAGAGCAGCCTGTGAGGTAGCACCAGTGTGACTGTGAGCTCCCGACTGCACGCACGAGCGCTCACAGAAAACGCTTAAAGGCGTGGGCGCTGAGAGGGGAAGCCTATCAGAAGGCCGTCCCGTTTTGAGCCCGCGCGTCGCAGCAAGCGTTGGGGCGGGTTGGGGAATGGAGGAGATGGTCACGTGACCACCTCCCGTTCCTCACGAAGCCCCTCAGCCTGCGGAGCGGTGCACGAAGCCTGTTCGTGCACCGCTTGTTCTGGCGGGAGTTCTGGCGGGAGTTTGTGTCTGACAGCAGACAGGCTAACACTGACAATGGAGAAAGCAAAAAAAAAAGGAGGCAAATGGCATAGCGACCATGTCAGACGATTGGTTAGCAACCATGAAGCCACCCGCCGCCCAATTGGTTAGTGACCACGAAGTTGTAATGCGATTGGCTACACGCACAGTTCTCCCCACAGACTGCCCTGTGGTTCCACCCCTGGCAAGAACCCTTTACCCCACTGG
Organism: Synaphobranchus kaupii; assembly: GCA_029718625.1. Lineage (NCBI taxonomy): Eukaryota > Metazoa > Chordata > Actinopteri > Anguilliformes > Synaphobranchidae > Synaphobranchus > Synaphobranchus kaupii. The sequence goes on along the minus strand of CM056381.1, from coordinate 3,291,493 downwards.
GCCCACAAGCACGAGATCTGCCTGCAAAGATCTTTAGCAGCACAAAAGGGTCAAGGAGAACCTCCTTAAGATGGCCTCCTCTTAGTGGTGCACCTAAGCCCCTCCGAGGCAGGCGATGTGCGCTAACGTTTACCACCACGGCGCTAACGCTAACAGCGGCGCTAATGCTTACAGCCATGGCTGTAATGCTTACAACTGCAGCGCTAATCCGTTGCAGCTATAGCGCTAACGCTTACAGTCACAGTGCTAAGAGTTAGCGCACTATCGAGCTGGCGACTACTCACAGGTCAAACAAAACAATGGCAAAAAATAAATAAATAATTAGGCAAATAAAACTGATAAATTAAACACTGAAACAGATTGACCAACAAATCGATATTTACGCCACCAGTTGGAGGTTTAAAGTAATAATCCAAACGGCAATAAAAAGGCATTTTCATTTTTCAACAAAAACTCAAACACACACATACACACATAGAGGAATAAACAAAAACAAAATGTTGGCCAGCCGTACACCAACCCATGGTTCCCTTGGTTTTCTTGCTAAGTGCTAAGGTGTGGGAGAGGGTCTAGGTGCACCAGGAACAGGTGGAGGATTACAGTAAAAGGTGTGATTTGGCTTAATCGTTGCTGCCTGGCAGGAGCCAATGGCAGCAAGCCCTGTTTTCCGAGGGAAAAACCTCTTTTGTAGCAGACTGTGTCTATAAAAGCGTTCAGTGAGTAACACTGCAACGTGTCCTTCATCTGTGTAAAAATTCAGGTATATTCAGGCAAAGATAGCCCCTGGCTTCATTAGCTTTACAATGTTGTTGTTTTTTTAAATCTGATATTATTACATCTAAGAAATTGACCAAAAAAATACACGTAATAAGAATAAATAAGATTTAAAAAAAATAAAAATATCTGCATGTCAGGATTCTCTGGGGAACCACTGACGTGCATCTGCACCGTTTTAAGTTCATTATTAATATAATCATGTTTATTACTCCAATTTCATTCATTTGGGGATAAAAGACCTCTGACCAGAGAGGAGGAGGAAGAGGAGGAGGAGGAAGAGGAGGAGGAGGAGGTGGAGAGAGAAAAGAGATGAAAATTTTAAAAAAGGACAAAATAATTAACACTTAAAAACACAGCGTTCGGTGGCAGCAGGAGGATTGGCGAGGAGGACACCCCTCCCCCGCCTACACTGTACACACACACCATCTCATCATTACCCTGGAAACGGTTTGCGCACAGCGGTTAGCGGCTCCACGTCTCCAGGCCTTTAGGACAGAACGGTCTTATTTTCTTTCTCTTGTCTACTGTAGCCTACTTCATACCCTGGGCCCTGGGGGGCAAAAACAAAACATTGTGCTCTCTCTAAAAACCTCTTCTACTGCCATACAAAAATAAATATTCTACTGTACATAGTGGAAAAAAAGGAGTGCAAGCATTTTATTCTTTTTCTCAATGGATGATTGTGAAGTTCTCTTCCGGGCCCCACGTTGCTCTTTCTCACTAAAAATGTGATCTTCCACATGTTCGCCATTTGCTATGCAGTAAACTCTAATGCTCAAATTTTACGGCACAATTACAATAGCATGCCGATATCAGAATCCATAGTTATAACGCCCAATAAAAACAACATACTGTAGTCAAGGACTCATATTTAAAAAAGCACTGTACACAGAGCAGGCATGCTGTTACCAACTAATTTTACCGCTTCGCCCACTCCTGCAAGAATTTTACAAATGAGAACCATCCTCGCGTTCTCCTTAACTCTGCATAAGGGATTTACACAGAGATACGTTTTTTCCGTCAAAGACCAAATTTAAACTGCTATGTCAGGAAATGGTAAATAAAACAAACAAACAAACAACCGACCAACCAAAAAACTGAAACAATACCGGGTTCATTTGCATAATTTTTTTTCATTCAAAGTTAAGGCCAAATTGCTCAGCGGTTGGATTGAATGAGACCATAAAGCCCAGTTTTAGCACCGTGGGCATTTGCACCAGTGTCCAACGATTGTAGCTCTATCCAGTCTAGTAGCACCAAAAAACGAAACGCGTCACTTAACCATTGAACCACCTGTGAGCCCTGTAAATATCAAGATAAATACATGTTGTGCTTTGGATGGTCGAAAGAATTTCCCCAAGTTCTGTGCTTGACATTTCCTTTAAAAAAAAGAAAAGCATGCACAATGTTACTGCATCTTTCCTCGGGAACTTAGACCGGTTATATTCATAGCAGGGACGTCCATTTCTACTTCTCTACTTCTTTAGAGAGGAAGTGTGACAGAAACAGCTTCCTGTTTCCTGGTTCTGAAGCGGCTGTAATTAAGCGGCTTTGCTGTAGTGATCATTGCGTTTGGTTCGGTTAGGGCTGTATTACACCACCTAACCCTGGCTGCTTTTTCAAAGCCACAGGACATGAATTAAGGCAAGACGCCGTCGTCATGCTTTTAGCACCGGTCACTTGAGCGTTGGTGGAATGCCACTGCAGACTCCAGCCAGCAGGGGGCGCTGTGAGATCCAGGCATGCTCACCATGACCAATCACAGATAAGCAGGCTTGGCAAATCTTTTTTGTTTTAGGTTAAAGCAGAGACAGATGAACCTGCACTACCCATGGAGAAGGGGATCACTCTCTGAACGTGACATTGTATCGGTTTGAGAAACAAGGCGGGAAGAAACATTTTTCTGACTGACGTGTGACCTGAAGCAATCTGTCTCCCTGCTGTAACTCTGCGGAGGAAGTCGCTGGTTCAAAGCGTTTTCGGGAATGAGACTGTGCTGGGGGGGGGGGGGGCGTGTCTGTTTCCTGCCACTCCCACCTGCCACGTCCCAAACACCCGCCAAAATCAAACCTCAAACGAATTCAAAACAACAAAAAAAAGGACATAATGATCGATTTTTTTTTTTCCTGTACATAAAAAATATATACACTGCAGTACCAAAAGAAAATTAAAAAAAACAATAGGGCGACTGTCTGTAATACAGGTTTATATCAATATAGTTTACATTTATGTTTTTTTTTCTCTGTCTACGTTGATTTTTTATTTTTTTTTGTAATGTAGACCAATTTTTTGTTGATGCGGTGCGAGAACCACGTCAACATATTTTAGTTTTCTTCTTCTTTTTTTTTTCTTCTTTTTTTTTAAAAGAAAGACCTTCCTCTCATATCCCTGGGGGGGGGGGGGGTAACGGAAGTGAAAGATCAGAAAGTTAAAAAAAAACCCATTGAGGGAAGAGAGAGAGAGAGAGAGAGAGAGAGAGAGAGAGAGAGGTGGGGAGGTAAACTAAAGAGAGAGAGAGAGAGAGAGGGGGGGGAGGGAGGGAGAGGGGGAGGAGGTCTCATAGAGATGACTCGTACTGGAGCAGTTCGTAGAGTAGAGGTCCGTCACGGTAATGGATCCCCACGGCGCT
>CM056381.1:3255587-3283087 GCA_029718625.1 Synaphobranchus kaupii | reverse complement strand
CACACAAACAAGCTCTCTCTCTCATACATGCTCTCTCTCACACATACAAGCTCTCTCTCTCTCTCTCTCTCACACACACACACACACACACACACACACACGTGCTCTCTCTCACACACACACACACACACTCTCTCTCTTGCACACACACACACACACACACACACACACACACACACACACACACACACACACACACACACACACACACAGCCCACCAAGGCTAATCATTTATCCATAGCTAAAGACAACACAGCTGGTAGGACATTCTACAGCATATAGAGTAGACGATTAGTTACATAAATTCCAGTACTGTAACACGAGCGAGTGAAGACTGCATTTAATTGGGATATTAATTAGCTATCAACTCAGAAAGTAGGTGAGTTGTAAAGGTGTAATGTAGCTCCGTCCCCGGAGAGATGTTTTGTTTGTTTAGAAATGTTACCGTACTCATTATTCCATTGGGTATTTGCGAGTTTGAGTGTTCACGTGGCACCTCGATCACGTGTTTAGAGATTAATTAAGTTTGAGGTGGCTGGCTGGCACCAGAAGTTCCAGAACGCGCACTGGCAATGGCAATATTAGGATCTTCATCACGGTTAATCATTCAGCAGTATGGCAGCTGCTGAGGCAAACGTTCTCATATGATGGATTTTACGGACACATCTAATCTGCACCAGTGGGGAAATGCGTAAAAGAAAAAAAGACACATGAACGACGTTTTCAAAATTGTTTGAAATGAGAGCGAAGCAGCCAGAAATTAAACGGAGGTATACTGCAAACCGCGCTGCGGAGGCGCGCGCATATAAAAGGTGACATCATCGGGGGGGACGTCCTTAAATTAACAGTCAGTCAGTCAGACGCCTGTCTATTCGCGCAGACGTCACTCACATTTTACCCCATCGCTTCACTGCGAGGCTACAACCCAACCGCTGTCGTCTGGTGCTCCTTTCGGCTCACTAGCACAGAACATGGCTCCTCGTGCATTATTTGTGCCCGAGATCATAGCGATCGCTTATGCCTCGTTTACCAGCTCTAGCTCTAGACTGTAGCAGCAGCCACGCGGGGTCATGTTTTTAGCGCTGTGCTGACTCGACCGTTCGTACAACGCTCACTTACATACATACATGCATGCATACGACTCGTGCTGCTTTGAGTAAGGGAAAGGAACTCCCGCGATTAAAAAGAAGACACAAGGCAACGTTACGTGACTGCAGGGTTAGGCAGTGTTACGTTACTGCAACGTTACGCGCCATTGCAGGTTATATTCCTAACAGCAGTCACTGTGAACAATGTGAACTCATTCATATTCACTTACATAGAAACTGAAGAACATACACATAAACACACTCGCACGCGCGCGCACACACACACACACACACACACACACACACACACACACACACACACACACACACACACTCAGGCCTTTCAGCTGCCAGCTAAGTACTAAAATCCAGACAATAGGAGTAGGCAGCGCAAAAAACCCAACAGAGCAGGCGATTAATGCAGTAGAAAGCTCGCGCACACACACATGCACACGCGCGCACATCACTTCAAATAACACATTAATTACCGAGTCACTCATTATGTTGAAATTTTCCAAGCTCTGCGGAATTTATTCAAAAAGCTTCACTTCAATGAAATAACTGATTGTAGTGCCGGCATCCCCCCATTTTACCTGTCTGACTGGACCGTCTTGCTTGATATATAGGCCTATACTCATTGCTCGCGGCTCTGAGGAGGCCTTGGTGAACACGAGGTCTTTATCGCGTTTGAACTGTTTAAAACAGATTCTTATCATAATATATATATATATATATATATATATATATATATATATATATATATATATATATATATATATATTTAAATGAATAAATACTACAGCAGTTATATTTTGGCTTTTAACATTATGAAAGACGCAGATTTAGTTATCACGACCCCTTCAGATCGCATATAAACGTTCACTATTAGGCCGACATAATTCCCGGGGCAAACTGCATGGGCAACGCTGAATTCGATGCTTCAAAGAAACCTACAAAGTTTAACGCAGATACAGTGGGATTTGTGAATCTCCGAAAAAATATGTTTTAAATTTCTTCGACTACAACGACACAAGTGCAGCGACAGCCACAGAGTATACGTCAAAGCACGCGCCGGATCATTCTGAGCGCCCCGGTCGAGAATGAGCTTTTCGAGCCCAATAATTTTGAGAAGAGATGCGCATTAATTTTTAGCTGGCGGAACGTAGCTTCTCCCGCTTCCCCGGAAGTTGTAGGCTATTGCAGTTTTCAACTGAAATCCATTTTTATTAGCGCGCTCCCAGGGGCTTGGACAGACGGACTGCACAGTGGATCCGTCACTTGTGTTTGTGCAAGTTTAATGACTCCGCAGTTTATGACCTACAGTCCATTACGAGACTTACTGCATCTGGGGAAAAAATCAGTGCATTTAAAGCAATCCCAAATGTAATATATCGCCACATATGGCAAAATAAAATAAAAAATCATATGTTATGATATAGGCCTAGGCTATACAGTAAAAACTTACAAACTATCAATTATTACCCACATTTATTGCACTATATATATATATATATATATATATATATATATATATATATATATATATATATATATATGTGTGTGTATATACAGTATAATTGTGGCACATGTGCTTTTGTTTAAAATAATTATTTCTTGATCAGGGATTTTCCTCATAATAAATTTACTTCAATTAAAGGTTGGATTTTTCTAATTTTTTTAGTGTGAGATTAAGCTAATTCAACAAACTGTGAATTTTTTATAACCCTTTTTACTCAGCTTTACCAGGGGTGCCAATAATAGTGGAGGGCACTGTATATACAGAGGGGTGACAAAGGAAAAACCAACATAACATGTCTTAGTGAGGTGTTGGGCCACCACAATTCGCCAGAACAGCTTCAATGCGCCTTGGCATAGATTCTAGTCTCTGGAACTCTGCTGGAGGGATGGAACACCATTCCTCCAAAAGATATTCTCTCATTTGATGTTTTGATGATGGTGGTGGAGAGCGCTGTCTAACACATGGTCCAAAATCTCCCATCGGAGTTCAATTGGGTTGAGATCTGGTGACTGCGAAGGCCATAGCATATGATTCTCATCAAACCATTTAGTGACCCCTTTGTCATTGTCATCCTGGAAGAGACCACTACCATCAGGATAGAAATGATTCATCATAGTATAAAGGTGATCACTCAGAATAACTTTGCCTTGACAGTGACCCTTCCCTATAAGGGGACAAGTGGACCCAAACCATTCCAGGAAAATGTCCCCTACAGCATAACAGAACCACCGGACCCCCTCACTGTTGGGGTTTTTCCTTTAATTTGTCACCCGTCTGTATATATATAGTAGAATACAGCTACATGCCCAAATGTAAAATGTACGTTTAAAAAATGTACGTCGTGTAGACTACATACGTAGCTATATGTAAGTATTCTTTAAATAAAAGCTCTTAACCATCTGCATGAAATCAAGAGGGACAAATCTAAACTTAAGGACAAACTAGTTGTTTTTCCAAGGGGAAACTTGCCATCCAGTGTACCACTACAGTTTATGAGAGAGGTAGGCTTGTTTGATTCACTGGGAAACAGTGCGCGAGCACACAGAAACGGGCCAGGAGACATGGCCGGTCGCGAGAAATGGACCAAAAGGCAAAACAGAGAGATCAATCGAACTTCACGAAACAAACTGTGTTAGCCTACTATGTTAGCAGACACACCAGAACACGGAACCAGAAACCGCAAACAGCATTTAAAACACTCATCAAAAGCCTTTCAGCAGAAAAAACAGCAACAACAAAAAAAACTGAATAGAATTACGGTGAATGAATGCATTTTGGAGCGATTCACTGAAATGGGTTCTGTTTTAGAAATGATGCCAGGAGAGCAGGCCAAGGGCCTTATGATGTTCCGTGTAGCTACCGCAAGCAGCTGTCAAACGGCTTAATGGACTAGCATATTTTTGTCATCATAAGCTATACGTGGAATATATTTATTGGAATTATGAATTTCTGTGTTATAATCAAATAAACAAAGTGGACCGTCTAGCTATTTCAGATTTGTACCGTTTGCCTGTCCGCGGCATCATATTCAACATAATGGTCATTATCATTGTAAGCATCAAAGGAAAACCTACCTATCGCCTACGAACGCAAGTCATTATGTTATTACATTATATCTTACTACGACGACCATTTATCGGTTAAAAATAGCAGTTTGTTCTGCCATTACCCACGCAAAACAGGCCCTTGAAAGTTTTTGTGCTTTAAAAACGTCTGGGTGGAAGACAAGACCAATATATACGAAAAGATCTGTTTTAAACAAATGTATAATGTGAACATTTAAATTTGAGTTGGGAATTGGGGCGGGACTTTTGATAAGCAGGCTGCTTTTTTCCCGTATCCCTTTTCGGCAGGTACTGTGTTTGTTCAGGGCATATTACAGAAATTGTGATGAAGTGTGACTATATGCATGCCGAAATAAATAAATAAATAAATGTATCTGTGCAGCCATTTGTGACTCTTGTGAAAACTCCCCCCACACAAAGACAGTTGGCTAATTTGTCACAATTAGCGAGGGTTCACTGATGCTGGCTGCCTGCACCCTCCTCCTCATTTTGATTTAGCCTAGTTTCGTCGTCCACAGCCCTGATCACGTGACCATGGCCTTGAACAACTGAACTTGACGCACCCTTTCCTTAGCAGTTGTTCGGAAACCAACAGTTAGAAATATTCACGTAGTATCAATCGGCACGTCGGCAGAGGCAAGATCGTGTAAATGTATATATGGATCAACATCCCCATCTTGGAAATCTATAGGACAAGTCTTTTCAGGCAGTGGGTATGCTACACTTTGGCAGCTAGTACGAACATAATGGAGTATATGGGGAGCAACCCAACTAATCTATCAGAATGCCGTATGTTTCAATTCCCTGCTCTACAGAAAATGCAACTAGTCGCCAAAGGCTGCTTTTCTCTCTCACTGTGAATTCCTCGAAGCCACAAATTAATCATTTGCATAATTGTAATCAGTTGAAACGAAGGCTGTTGTTTGTGTGCTCTGTGTTCATACTGGTTTCTGCATATTGACACACACGGTAAGCGGATGTGTAATTGGACATAGCGGAGGACAGGGAAGCGTCGGGCCAATCACATTCTTTAATATCTCTGCCGATCAACAAATAATTCCAAATTTAAAGAGAACACATTTAAAGTATTAAAGATGTCGAGTTTTGTTTTTTTCTGGAAATATAAAAACAGCAGGCTTCACTCCCATAAGCTGCTATTCAGTGGTGCTGAATCCGCACTAAACGACAAACTCAATATTAGAAATGGACAGCACTGCAAAATATAAAATATTATTCATATTTAATACACAAACCTTTCAGCACTCAACCTATATTGGTGTGCTGGCCATCCATTCAACTGATTTTTGGCCCAATCATTCCATCCAAGAGACACAATGACAGAACTTCACATGCAACTTCAATGTGTATACAGACGGGTGACAGATTAAAGGAAAAACCCCTACAGTGAGGGGGTCCGGTGGCTCTGTTATGCTGTGGGGTGCATTTTCCTGGCATGGTTTGGGTCCACTTGTTCCCTTAGAGGGAAGGGTCACTGCAAATCAATACAAAGTTATTCTGAGTAATCACCTTTATGCTATGATGAAACATTTCTGCCTGATGGGAGTGGTCTCTTCCAGGATGACAACGGGCATGAGGAGTCACTGAACGGTTTGATGAGTATGGAAATTATGTGAATCATATGCTACGGCCTTCGCAGTCACCAGATCTCAATCCAGTTGAACACCTATGGGAGATTTCAGACTGACGTGAGATTTTGGACCTGACAGCGCTCTCCGCCAACCATCATCAAAACATCAAATGAGGGAATATCTTTTGGAAGAATGGTGTTCCATCCTTCCAGTAGAGTTCCAGAGACTCGTAGAATCTATGCCAAGGCACATTGAAGCTGTTCTGGTGGCTCATGGTGCCCCAACACCTTACTAAGACCCGCCTGTATGTGCACGTTATTCACAGCAGAGAAATATAAATAGTGTTGAGGGTGTCGAGAACCTGCCCTGAGCACCGTACCTGTGACCTCAGCACCCTACCTGTGACCTTAGTTCCTCACCTGATCTGCCACTGTGACGTTGACGCGATGCTACCTGCTCGTAACCGTGCCCCTCCCTGATCAGCGGAAGCAGGGCCCCGCCCTCTTACCAATGGCAAGCCTCAGCCTGACGGACTCCTCCCCTCTCTGTTTGGAATCCCCCGCCATACTCCCGATACAGCTCCTGCACCGTGGCGTCCGCCCACGCCCTTCCCCCCTAAAAACCAGGGCACCACCCACACAAGCGAGGCCCTAAACCCTCTCTGCTCCACTGAAGCTGTCCGTGCTGGATGGACCGTGTGCCTAATGTGACCGATGCCATTTTCCCCTGAGAAAAAAAACAAAATGGGTGACTGCTAAGACGCTAAATGACGGTAAAGAAGGATTTAAAAGGACCGCTGTGCCGTTTGTAGCGAATACGTAAATAATACCGTTTATTTATGTGTATAAATAACCTCCCCCCCCCCCCCCCCCCCCCCCCCCACCACTGACACTGGAGGGAGAGAGAAATGAAAACGGCAAGAGCGAGACGAGTTTAGAGAGGGAGTGAGAAAGAACGAGTGGAACAGAGAACAAGGGAAGAAGGGAAAGAGAGAGAGAGAGAGAGAGAGAGAGAGAGAGAGAGAGAGAGAGGAGGGGGGGCAGGAGGTAAACTAATCACCAGCACACAATGCAATTATCTGGGTCTGTGCCCCCCCCCGCCCCCCACGTTTCCAGGCTTCGTCTCTCTCTCTCTCTCTCTCTCTCTCTCTCTCTCTCTCACACACACACACACACACACACACACACACACACACACACACACAGTCTCTCTCCACTCTAACAGAACATACCATTTCAGCACCCCACCAGTGGACAGCTCCATATAGCTCCACACAGGGGGAGGGGTGGACACACACACACATACAGTCTCTCTCCACCCCCGAACAGAACCAAACATTTCTGCACCCCACCAGTAGACAGGGAGGGGTGGACACACACACACACATACAGTCTCTCTCCACCCCCGAACAGAACCAAACATTTCTGCACCCCACCAGTAGACAGGGAGGGGTGGACACACACACAGCTATCCTATATGTGATAATGTTATAAGTGTATTTATTGTCTATTTAGCATTTTGGGAATAGGGAGGACCAGGTACTGACGGACAGACTGACAGACAAATATCTGACTCATCTCTTACTAAAGGGAGATTAGCAGGAAGAGGGCTGAGCACATGGGCTTCAATCCAGGTTGATGTTCATTCACAAAAAACACACACACACACACACACACACACACACACAAACAGACATACAGAAACACAGACCATATACATGCTCACCCACACACACATCACATACGTACACACACACACACACACAGACCCATGTGCACATACACACACACACACACTCCCTCCTTCTCTCTCTCTCTCTCTCTCTCTCACACACACACACACTTCCTCCTTCTCTCTCTCTCTCACACAGGCACACACACACACCCTCCTTCTTTCTCTCTCGCTTTCTCTCTCTCTCACACACACACACACACACACACACACACACACACACACACACACAGGCATAAAGCAACCTCAGCCACTGGACCTGAGCATTAATAATTTATCAGCAACAGGAAATAGAGAATCCCCTACCAATGTGTACTGATCACTGAGAGAGAGAGGGAGGGAGAGAGGGGGGGGGGGGCGGAGAGAGACAGAGAGAGAGGGAGGGCAAGGGGGAGGAGAGAGGGAGTGTGAGACAGAGAGACGGGAAGGAGAGAGAGATGGGAGGGGGAGAAGGAGAGAGAGTCAGTGACACAACCATACAGATAAGAGTGGAGTAGAGAGTGTTGAGATGGGCTGGTGAATAATAGGATAAGAATGGAGTAGAGAGTGTTGAGATGGGCTGGTGAATAATAGGATAAGAGTGGAGTAGAGAGTGTTGAGATGGGCTGGTGAATAATAGGATAAGAATGGAGTAGAGAGTGTTGAGATGGGCTGGTGAATAATAGGATAAGAATGGAGTAGAGAGTGTTGAGATGGGCTGGTGAATAATAGGATAAGAGTTGAGTAGAGAGTGTTGAGATGGGCTGGTGAATAATAGGATAAGAATGGAGTAGAGAGTGTTGAGATGGGCTGGTGAATAATAGGATAAGAATGGAGTAGAGAGTGTTGAGATGGGCTGGTGAATAATAGGATAAGAGTGGAGTAGAGAGTGTTGAGATGGGCTGGTGAATAATAGGATAAGAATGGAGTAGAGAGTGTTGAGATCGGCTGGTGAATAATAGGATAAGAATGGAGTAGAGAGTGTTCAGATGGGCTGGTGAATAATAGGATGAGAATGGAGTAGAGAGTGTTGAGATGGGCTGGTGAATAATAGGATGAGAGTGGAGTAGAGAGCGTTGAGACGGGCTGATGAATAATAGGATGAGAATGGAGTACAGAGTGTTGAGACGGGCTGGTGAATAATAGGTTTTGAAAGGCAGTGTCTTTGTAAAAGTAGCACCCTAATGGCTGCAGCTTTCAGCTGCGTAGTAAACTTCCTCAAACCCAGCTGCAGCTGCGCAGATAATATCATCAGTCTGATATTCTGAGCATACTCTGAGAAAGTGAGAGAGAGAGGGAGAGAAAGGAGAGAGAGACAAGTATGCAACTCACAGCTAAGACAACATTATTAATAATGAATGCAGGGCTGCTATTACCCGTCTATACAGCAGGATGGGCACCACCCACCCTCACCACACCCACAACCACTAAACCACACCCACAACCGCACTGAGCTAGCTAAACCACGCCCATAACAGCACCAAGCCAGCTAAACCACACCCATAACATCACAGAGCCAGCTAAACCTTGCCCACAATAGTTAAGCCACGCCCACAACATCACTGCGCCAAGTAAGTCACACCCACAATGGCATAGAATGTTTCCTCACTGGGCAGCCTCCGGCCTCATGGGGGCGCTGCAGCAGAGCAGGATGATGAGAGGTTAAAGCCCTAACAGCAGCATGCACTCCTGGCCACTGCGGAGCAAAAGCCTCCTGTGTCAGGGACCTCCAGACCGCCCCCGTCTCCAGCTTCCCCGAGGGAGGAGGAACCAGGAACTGTCAGGCTGAAACATTAAACAGGAAATGGAAGCAGACAGACGGGAGCTCTGCATGCTGGGAAATCTGCTGACGCCAGACGCCGGAGCTGCAGTCAATCAGCCGTTTTCTCGCCGCACATTTCCCCAGGGTGTGTGTTCCTGTGTTCCAGTGTTTGAGAGGGTGCGAGTTTGCAACCAGCATGCGTTTATGTGTTTAAGCTTAAGAGTTTGTCAAGTTTGAGGTGCAACCGACCTGCGTTTATGTATTTAAGCTTAAGTGTTGGTCCAGTTTGAGGTGCAAGTGTTGTGCATAAAGACCTTTAGTGTGTGCAAAACCTTTTAGAACACGCAAAATGAATAACACGACCAATGATTGGTCATGGTATTTGTTTTGCACCAATCATTGGTTATATTCCTGGTTTTGTGTGTGCTGAAAGGTTATGCACATGTTTAAGGTCTTAGTACATCAGGCCCTAAGAGTTCTAAGAGTCATGTGATTGTGTGTAAGAGTTTTAAATGCTGTGCGTTTAAGTTTAAGAATGGAAAGTGTTCAGTGTTTGTGCGTTTAAGTGTGACAGTGTAAGTACCGTGTGGCCTGACTCCACATTGGCTCCGTTTCCTCCGTCAGGCAGCGAATACCAGCGCCGACCTGCGGGCTAACTGCTGCTATTTACCCAGAATCCCCCTCTGAGGGCGACTCACCCCTCTGACGATCAAAGCGGCCAGATTAACAGGGACAAAAACGAATCACTTAAAAGATAACAGCGCGCCGGGCAGGGAGTAGGACACTACACCGTTAAAACCCGGTCTCCATGGAAACCGGCGTCCTGATCGCAGCGGGGGACTGTCAGAAGGCAGAGCCAGCTGGCTGTAGATACCTGCTTTTTTTGTAGTTGGACTGAACTCTTTGGTTTGAAGACGGTCCTGGGGTGTGCGGTTTGGACCCGGGTCCTCCCAACGCAGCTGACGGCCAAACAAGCGGAGCCTCACTTATCTGCTCAACATATTACCCAACATCCTCGACTAAGACTCTGAAACGCTTTTTAACCATCAGCCAGTTTTTACACAGTGCCGTCCCTATCAGCTTGTCCCAGAGAAGGAGGCTGGGGAGCAGAAGCAGGATGTGAGTGAGAATTAGCCATATGTGCCCCCCCCCCCCCCCCCCCCCCCCCCCCCCCAAGATCAAACAGCCCTGCCTGCCTGCAGCCAAACCCAGATAGCTGCCATCAAGCACCTGCTGGGGGGCCAAATCCACTCTGAGGAACATCTTTCACACAGCAGCTGATGAGCTTCACCTAATTGGCCAATGTTCTGTGAGGCCCCGGCGTGATTGGTTAATACTCTGTGAGGCGCTCGAGCGATTGGGCAATGCTCTGTAAGGCCCTGGTGTGATTGGTTACAGTTTTTCTCAATCGCTTGGACGCATTTCTTGAAACTCTAACCTCATTCCTAAAACTCTAAGTGCAATCCCCAAAACAGTAAAATCATTTTTCATAACACTATACCACCCGTTCAAAAGAAACTATAACAATCAAAATGATAACCACATGCGTCAAAAGACACTAAGTCAGTCAATCGCTACAACAATGCCACCAAATGTATAGCACCTTCTGATCATTGCGTAAACCCTGACACTCAAAATGCAAAGTATTTGCATCAAAACTGGACAGATATTGTGTACATAGTGTTGCTGTCAATGTAAAACAATTCCTGGACACACAAATTACGAGAAAAAAAATGTTTATTATGTATCTTTTTCATCTATAGTATGGTTGTTTTACTTTTTTATTTTGTATTTTTTGTTTTTCACTGCTGCACAACCAATCGCCCCTCTGGGGACACTGCTTCTTGCTCTATTTTTTTTGCACTGGAACCCTTAGCATTTATATATGTTTGTGAGTATTGTGTTCACAATTTGCACCTGTGGGATGGAATTGACAGCATGTGTTCTCCGTTACTCTTCAAATGTGTGAAGGGAAGTTACTCACTCCAATCACCCATCATGTTGGCCTTATCTTTTGTACAAACACAATGCTCATTATACATAGTATTTTGCATGCAATGATTTACCCAATGAACAACTGTGTCATTGCGAATGGGAAATGTACATAGCCAATTGAGAAAAAAACAATCTGTTTTGACTGGAATGTCGAAGTGGAAAGAGGATTGCATCTACACTATGACAACTGCGTTTAGTGTTTTGCATTCTGTGTGAACACAATGAGAAGTGAAATAGTGTATTGGCCAATTGCCTTAATGGTGTGGGGTTTTGAGGCACTGTTAAGAGAATGAGGTTAGAGTTTCCAGAAATGCATCCAAGCGATTGAGAAAAACTGTAATACACTGTGAGGCCCTGATGTGATTGGTTAATACACTGTGAGGCCCTGGTGTGATTGGTTAATACACTGTGAGGCCCTGGTGTGATTGGTTAATACACTGTGAGGCCCTGGTGTGATTGGTTAATACACTGTGAGGCCCTGGTGTGACCGCTTAATACTCTGTGAGGCTCTGGTGTGATTGGCCAATACGCAGCAAGGCAGTGGCAGTGTTTAAAGGGGCGAGGCAGTGTGAAACAGTGGGGGCGGGGTAATGTGACAGAGGGCGGGCACACTGTTGAATGCCGCCCATCTCTGCAGCGTAACAGAAAACCAGGTGAGGCATTTTGAGTTAGGGTCACATCTCTACCCGGCCTCTGTGTAAGGTCCATTTCACATCTGTGTATGGTTTCAGTAAGGTTTGTGTTAGGTTTCAGTAAGGTTTGTGTTAGGTTTATGCAAACTCTGTGCAAGGCAACACAAACTACTTCAGTAAAATTCCTGAGCAAGAGAGAAGCTTATTTTCCATCCTTCATATCTACATTCAGAGACTTTGAGCATCACTGAAAATAATGCAGTGGATAATCCCGTAAATCTGCCATTTCATGCGAAAAACTAAAATAGACAATCAGATTAAAGAAAATTATAATCAGATTATATGTGACTGTAAGGACTAGGGAGCAGATGAAAACGTTGTAGTTGCACTTTAATAACTAGCCTACATATTAATCAGTTTGTGAGATAGATTTTTATGGGTGGGATTCACGTGGTACCCTCGGAAATATTTTCCTTTGATGTAACTAAAGCGTTTTACCTCCACGTTCCCGTTAATGAGATTTTCCTGAGATAATGTAAAAACAGACTACCATCCCCCTCCATATAGGATAGGTACCCTAAGGGCGGGAGGTGGAACCAACCGATTGAGCAGAAAACCGTGGAAAAACCTAAACACCATTTGACTGTAACTGGCTTCCCTTTCATCTCGTCTCGCCGAAGTCCGATAAACCAGGCAACTGTAGGCTAGATGAAAAACAAATTTGCGGGCAAAAAAATCCAGCGCAAGATGGAGCGATTTCTAATTAAAATCTTCAGAGGACAGATTATCAAACGGGATTTCCCCTTCCCCCCCTCTCTCCTCCGACACATCAGACAGAAAAACCCGCCGGTGGGAGACGTCTTTTAATCGGGAATATGCAGAGTATTGACATATCTGTGTGACTGTGAGCGCCACAGTCAGCGCTCAAATTGCTAACCTGGAAATGGCTTCTGCGCCTAATTATCGGCGCCACGGATGCTTATGAATTCGGGATTAAGGCGTTTGCAAGTGTACGCCCGCCGCTCCCGGTCCGTGTGCGCGCGCGCGTCTTGAAAGCATGCAGGATACCGCTATGCACGCGACGGGGCCCGCGTGCTGAAAGGTGCCGCTATCTACTCACTCGAACCAATGAATAGTTCTTGCTCTCCACCGCATTCACAAGTGACCAGATGAAAAAGGTGTTATAACCCTGCATATTTTTGGGCTGACAGTCACACAGCACAGTCTGTGCAGATTTATGTGGCACCTTTGTAAAAAGAAAAAAAACACAATTCAACAGATCGCCTCAGGTTTTTGTACCAGAACCTGGACTAGAGTGTGTATCTACGGCAACACAGTCCGAGAGATTGATATCCAGAAATACCGATTAGGCTAAATAGGATAGCAGGGAAAAGTGATTGTTAATTTGTAAAGATCTTTGATATTTCCGCCTCCAGTTTGGGTCGGATTTGGGGGCACAGCTCTCCTGTTTTTTTCATCCCGCGTTTCAGAAACACCGTGTAGCACTGGAGCCTCCGACGTCCTTCACTTTCCTGAGATTAAACGAGCGAATTAGTGCCACGCAGAGCCAGGTCGAGCAGGGAGCTATTGTGCTGTCCTGAGTTATGCATAAACACAGTCAGTGTGTACAGGAGCACAGAGTTATGCATAAACACAGTCAGTGTGTACAGGAGCACAGAGTTATGCATAAACACAGTCAGTGTGTACAGGAGCACAGACGCCCATTCACTCTGCATCTCTCCCAGGAGCCTGAAACACATTCAAAGTGTTCTGTAAAGTGTCAGCAGGAAGGTGTTTGAAAGTAACCACAGAAGAAGTGTTTAGCGGGCCTGAAATGCTTGGCTGACCCATCAATGCTGCATATAGGTGGGTGGCCAACAACACCCGTTCCCTGGGTTTAATAGTCTGCTAGAAACACTCTCCCAAAAGTGTGTATGGGGGGGGGCTATAGATACAGAATTTCACCCTCCTAATGTCTCATATGGAGATTGCATTTCAAAACACAGCTGGAGTTCATAATCCTCGTACCACAATCCATTTTCATTTTCATTTTAACTGGAAAAAATAAGTAAAAGAAAAGCACGGGCTTTCATAGCATATCGCATAGCTTAGCTAGCGCGTTTATAGTGAAGGGGGGAGAGAGATCTGCAGGGGAGCCGAAAAACGAACGGCACAACGCCAGGAACCAAACTCTGCCGTCTTAGACAGAGATGAACACTGCACTCTTTAATGGCCTGTAAAACAATTTTTGTAATGATAAATTCAAAATCAATATTTATTTTCAGGGAAAAGCAATACTGTATTCTGCATCTTTCATCAAGCTCTGTGGATGTATTATATAAAAAACTGTTTTTGTCTCCATAAAAATGCTGTATCTATAGCCTTTAAAAAGCTTGGACAAACCACAGGGATATCGTACTCTTCACCTTACATCAAACCGCTCAGGGTTCTGTGTTGCTTTACAAAGAGGAACAAAGATACAACCCATACAATAAAAGTACACATAAGCCTACATACACACGCTATAAGCCTATATACACACGCCATAAGCCTACATACACACGCTATAAGCCTACATACACACTCCATAGGGTGGAAGGGTTAAGGGCCCATGGTCCTCCTGGAATGCCATACTGAGGGGTGAAAGAGGGCAGGACAGAGAGGGGGGGGGGCACTTACACTCCTCTTGCCCCTCAGTCCTGAGCGGGGGCTCTTTTCTCTTTTTAGGGAGGGGTCCTGCGGAACTGCCAGCTACAACAACAACAACACAAAATAATGAGCGTGGGAAAACAAACAAAAAATGAAACTATGAATACAAACTTAAATACAAACTCAAACTCAAACACAAACAAAAACTCAAACACAAACTCAAACTTAAGCATAAACTCAAACTGAAAATCAAACACAAACTCAAACACAAGCACAAACACAAACTCAAACTCAAACATGAATACAAACTCAAACTCAAAAGCTCAAAGGTGTGGGGTTGTGGCGACGGTGATTTTTGGGCCAGCAGGGACTCTGTAAACAAGTCACTGACTCATTCTGACACACACTGATGATGTCGTGCTGGTCGAAGGGCGTGATTGGTCCAGCAGGAGAGAATGCATGAGTCACTGGGTTGGGCTTACAGCCTGTGAGGCTCAACAGCGTTTTTAAAGGCCTGGAGATTTATATTAATGCAAAGCATCATGGGTCCACCCACCTCTATTAAAAGGGCCACTGCTGACACCTTTATCTAACGCCCACTACTGGCTGCAAGGCAGCAGATATTTACTGTAGTGTAGTGGTTAGAAAACTGGGCTTTTAACGCAAAGGCTGTGCGTTTGACTCTCAGCAGGGGTGCTGCTCTTGTACCCTTGAGCATATCTACTTAAAACAAGCAGCAGTCGCTTCAGCAAGCATCCAGCTGTATAAATGGATTGTATGTTTAAAAAAAAAAAAAGCAAGTCGCTCTGGGTGAGAGCTTCTGTGCAGAATGTGTTTAACATACCAGTACATGCAAGAGTGGAGCTGCTGGATAGTTCATCCTGTTAATACGCATACCCTGTGTGTGTGCGTCTGTGTGTGTGTGTGTGTGTGTGTGTGCATGTGGAGGAGGGGGGGGGGTCTATGTTAGCATGTGTGATGACGGTCAAGGCTGCACAGAAGAGAAAGATTGCGAGCAGGACGAAGAGGTGTTTATACAAGAGAGAGCAGGAGGAAGACGTCTTTATAAGAAGGGTGAGCAGGAGAAAGAGGTCTTTATAAGAAGAGAGAGCAGGAGGAAGAGGTCTTTATAAGAAGAGGGAGCAGGAGGAAGAGGTCTTTATACACGAGAGAGCAGGAGGAAGAGGTCTTTATATAAGAGAGAGCAGGAGGAAGAGGTCTTTATAAGAAGAGAGCATGAGGAAGAGGTCTGTGTGTGTGTGTGTGTGTGTGTGTGTGTGTTTGTATGAGTGTGTGTGACCTTCAGTGGTCACAGTTGCTAGGGTACCAGTTGGGGTTTTGAGGGATGCCAAACACTGAAATTACACAATTTAATGTCACAGTGCCCTTCCAGCAGTGACCTGGAAAATATAAAAAATGCAAGACTGACCTTGATAAGAAACACGCCACCCAGCCCTGTTTAAACATGACCAATATATACATAACCATAATCATATTGTGCACTCAATACATATTACTAGTAGCAGTAATAATAATAATAATCAATAACCATAATCATATTGTGCACTGATGCCAATCATCTTCATCATCATCATCATCATCACCAGCAGCAGCTATAATATCATACTCCCACATTTTCCAACCTCCCCTCTTACATAGTACCAGCTCAGTGAGTGAGAGAACCTCCCCTCTTACATAGTACCAGCTCAGTGAGTGAGAGAACCCTGCTGTTTGAATCACAGGTATAAAAAGGGCTCATAAGGTATTAATGCAGAGTAGGTACACATTCTGTAACTCGCTAAAATCTCTTCCTGCTGTCAGATGTTAACTCCCCACACATCCGTAACACCTTGTCTGTGTCAACAACAGGAAACTGAGCTGTTACGCTATCTGCCTGGCTCTATCATTACCCAGAACACACTGAGAGTCTGTGAACATCATTACCCAGAACACACTGCAGCTCTGTGCACCTCATTACCCAGAACACACTGAGACTGTGCAACTCATTACCCAGAACACACTGACAGCCTGTGCACCTCATTACCCAGAACACACTGCAGCTCTGTGCACCTCATTACCCAGAACACACTGCAGCTCTGTGCACCTCATTACCCAGAACACACTGCAGCTCTGTGCACCTCATTACCTCTGTGAACATCATTACCCAGAACACACTGCAGCTCTGTGCACCTCATTACCCAGAACACACTGCAGCTCTGTGCACCTAATTACCCAGAACACACTGCAACTCTGTGTACCTCATTACCCAGAACACACTGCAGCTCTGTGCATCTCATCACCCAGAACACACTACAACTCTGTGCATCTCATTACCCAGAACACATTGCAACTCTGTGCATCTCATTACCCAGAACACACTGGCTTCGTGCGTGAGTGGCAGTGTGTGAGTGACAGTGTGTGACATTGTGTGAGCGAGAGTGTGTGTGTGAGAGCGTGTGTTTATGTGTGTGAGTGACAGTGTGCGACTGCGTGTGTGTGTGAGTGACAGTGTGTGACTGCGTGTGTGTGTGTGTATGTGTGTGTGTGTGAGTGACAGTGCGTGTGTGAGTGAGTGTGTGACTGCGTGTGTGTGTGTGTGAGTGACAGTGTGTGACTGCGTGTGTGTGAGTGACAGTGTGTGACTGCGTGTGTGTGTGTGACAGTGTGTGTGTGAGTGAGTGTGTGACTGCGTGTGTGTGTGAGTGACAGTGTGTGACTGCGTGTGTGTGTGTGTGTGTGTGACAGTGTGTGACTGCGTGTGTGTGTGTGTGTGTGACAGTGTGTGACTGCGTGTGTGTGTGAGTGACAGTGTGTGACTGTGTGTGTGTGTGTGTGTGCGAGTGACAGTGCGTGTGTGTGTGACAGTGTGTGACTGCGTGTGTGTGTGTGAGTGACAGTGTGTGACTGCGTGTGTGTGTGAGTGACAGTGTGTGACTGCGTGTGTGTGTGAGTGAGTGACAGTGTGTGTGTGTGACTGTGTGTGTGTGTGTGTGTGTGAGTGACAGTGTGTGACAGTGAGTGACAGTGTGTGACACAGTGTGTGTGTGTGAGCGGCGGTGTTTTAAGAGGCAGCGGGAGCAGGCGTGTGTGTCCCAGCCCACGCAATGCCTGACTGAATCGGCTCTTACCAGCATTTTTACTCACTTGCCTCGCGGACGCCGTTCTTTGATTAATGAGAGAAGATGAATATAATTAACGATAAGGCCTTTGTTGCCTTGGAGATTCTCCGTCGCAAATTTACAGGCACAATATTTGGAGTGAACGCGAGACGTTCATTACGCCATTACCTCGCCTTTTCCGTCCGCGCGCGGCTGCCTCCGCACGCGAGAGGGAGAACCGCGGCGGCATGCTCAGACTTCATAAGCGCCGTCTGCCACCGAGTGAGTCACAAACGCCGCTCCGCTCCTTAGCATTCCGCCGCTGTTTTTTTACGAGGCGCACGAAAAAAGTGGCGGGATGGTTTTTTTTTTCCGCCGCGAAGCAAACGCGATGCGTAATTAATCCAAATTGAGTGGGAAAGGAGAGATATGAGGGGCAGAAACAAGCTTTCAGGGGGTTTCGTCAGGCTTTGAAGCGTGAGAGAGAAACAGAGAGAGAGAGAGAGAGCAATGGAGAGAGAGACAGAGAGAGAGCGATGGAGAGAGAGAGAGAGAGAGAGAGAGATGAAGAGAACCGGCTGGGAAGCGAATGCTATGTCCCACTCAGACCAGCAGGGAGTGCTTCTATACGGGGAGATTGTGGCTCAGGGAGGCGTCTATACGAGCGCCTGTCAGGGGGTAAGAGCGGAGAGGGAGAGAGAGAGAGAGAGAAAGGGATGGAAGGGGAGAGAGAGAGAGAGTGGCGTCTAAGTAAGAGCCTGCATGAGGGTAAAAGGGAGACAGGAGGGAGAGAGAGGGGGAGGGATGGAGCGAGAGAGGGGGGGGTGGAGGGGGGGTCTATGGGAGCATGTGCAATGACGGTCAAGGCTGCACTTGTCAGAAGAGAAAGATTGTGAGCAGGAGGAAGAGGTCTTTATACAAGAGAGAGCAGGTGGAAGAGGTCTTTATACGAGAGAGCAGGAGGAAGAGGTCTTTATACAAGAGAGAGCAGGTGGAAGAGGTCTTTATACAAGAGAGAGCAGGTGGAAGAGGTCTTTATACGAGAGAGCAGGAGGAAGAGGTCTTTATACAAGAGAGAGCAGGAGGAAGAGGTCTTTATACGAGAGAGCAGGAGGAATAGGTCTTTATACAAGAGAGAGCAGGAGGAAGAGGTCTTTATACAAGAGAGAGCAGGAGGAAGAGGTCTTTATACAAGAGAGAGCAGGAGGAAGAGGTCTTTATACAAGAGAGAGCAGGAGGAAGAGGTCTTTATACGAGAGAGAGCGGGAGGAAGAGGTCTTTATACAAGAGAGAGCAGGAGGAAGAGGTCTTTATACGAGAGAGAGCGGGAGGAAGAGGTCTTTATACAAGAGAGAGCAGGAGGAAGAGGTCTTTATACAAGAGAGAGCGGGAGGAAGAGGTCTTTATACAAGAGAGAGCAGGAGGAAGAGGTCTTTATACAAGAGAGAGCAGGAGGAAGAGGTCTTTATACAAGAGAGAGCAGGAGGAAGAGGTCTTTGTACAAGAGAGAGCGGGAGGAAGAGGTCTTTATAAACATCATTACCATTACATCTGGGTTCTGGGTTATGACAGAGAGAGAGAGGGAGAGAGAGAGGGAGAGAGAGAGGAAGAGGGAGAGGGAGAAAGAGATATGTTTAATTGTTTATTAAGCTTGTGCAAACACTCAAAGCAGCCTCAGTGACATTGCCTGCTGTTTTCTGGTGCTTGTAGTTCCCTGGTCATTGGCACTTGGTGTGGTCTTGTGCTTGTAGTTCCCTGGTCATTGGCAGTTGGTGTGGTCTGGTGCTTGTAGTTCCCTGGTCAATGACACTTGGTGTGGTCTGGTGCTTGTAGTTCCCTGGTCAATGACACTTGGTGTGGTCTGGTGCTTGTAGTTCCCTGGTCATTAGCACTTGGTGTCGTCTGGTGCTTGTAGTTCCCTGGTCATTGGCACTTGGTGTGGTCTGGTGCTTGTAGTTCCCTGGTCATTAACACTTGGTGTGGTCTGGTGCTTGTAGTTCCCTGGTCATTGGCACTTGGTGTGGTCTGGTGCTTGTAGTTCCCTGGTCATTGGCAGTTGGTGTGGCTGGTGCTTGTAGTTCCCTGGTCATTAGCACTTGGTGTGGCTGGTGCTTGTAGTTCCCTGGTCATTGGCAGTTGGTGTGGTCTGGTGCTTGTAGTTCCCTGGTCATTGGCAGTTGGTGTGGTCTGGTGCTTGTAGTTCCCTGGTCATTTGAACAATGTGGCCTTGTGAGGCTCTCCACGCTCTCAAGACTATGTTTTTCTTTCCAAAGAGGCTCCGAAATCAATATGCAGTCTTCCCAAGGGGAAAAATGTGTGGAATTGTGACATTTGGAATATATTACACACATTAGCAAATGTCACCACACTTGTGCATCTGTGAGCTCAAGCACAGACTCAGTATAGAACCAATATGATCCCTTCACCCCTTTGTGGACGCATTTTGGCGATTATCTTCGTCAAAAAGTTTTTTAGTGGGTGACTTTTCCCCACAAATGGGGGCACTTAAAATCTCCGGATGAAACCCTTATTTCCAGGGTTTTGTTGAGGGGATTCAGGAGCACACACATCTAACAATTTTAGGAAGTAAACCGGAAGTAAAAACTACAACTTGTAGTACAAGAGCAGGACATTACAAACTACTTCCTCACTAGTTTGGAAAGAGTTTTGCAGGATTTCTTTCGCTCACTGCTTGCGAAGTGAGGGGAGAGAGAACAAGGTAAACAAGGGTCTGAGTGGACAGGGAACAGGGGACAGGGGACAGGTGGCAGGGGACAGGGGGCAGGGGACAGGTGGCAGGGGACAGGGGGCAGGGGACAGGGGACAGGGAACATGGGGCAGGGGGCAGGGAACATGGGGCAGGGGGCAGGGGACAGGGGACAGGGGGCAGGGAACATGGGGCAGGGGGCAGGGAACATGGGGCAGGGGACAGGGGACAGGGGACAGGTGGCAGGGGACAGGGGGCAGGGGACAGGGGACAGGGAACATGGGGCAGGGGGCAGGGAACATGGGGCAGGGGGCAGGGGACAGGGGACAGGGGGCAGGGAACATGGGGCAGGGGGCAGGGAACATGGGGCAGGGGACAGGGGACAGGGGACAGGTGGCAGGGGACAGGGGGCAGGGGACAGGGGACAGGGAACATGGGGCAGGGGGCAGGGAACATGGGGCAGGGGGCAGGGGACAGGTGGCAGGGGACAGGGGGCAGGGGGCAGGGAACATGGGGCAGGGAACATGGGGCAGGGGGCAGGGAACATGGGGCAGGGGGCAGGGAACATGGGGCAGGGGACAGGGGGCAGGGGACAGGTGGCAGGGGACAGGTGGCAGGGGACAGGGGGCAGGGGACAGGGGGCAGGGGGCAGGGAGCAGGGGGCAGGGGACAGGGGGCAGGGGACAGGGGACAGGGGGCAGGGGACAGGGAGCAGGGGGCAGGGGACAGGGGACAGGGGACAGGGGGCAGGGGGCAGGGGACAGGGGGCAGGGGACAGGTGGCAGGGGACAGGGGGCAGGGGACAGGGGGCAGGGGACAGGGAGCAGGGGGCAGGGGACAGGGGGCAGGGGACAGGGGGCAGGGGACAGGGAGCAGGGGGCAGGGGACAGGGGACAGGGGGCAGGGGGCAGGGGACAGGGGGCAGGGGACAGGTGGCAGGGGACAGGGGGCAGGGGACAGGGGGCAGGGGACAGGGGGCAGGGGACAGGGGACAGGGGGCAGGGGACAGGTGGCAGGGGACAGGGGGCAGGGGACAGGTGGCAGGGGACAGGGGACAGGGAACATGGGGCAGGGGGCAGGGAACATGGGGCAGGGGACAGGGGACAGGGGACAGGGGGCAGGGGACAGGTGGCAGGGGACAGGGGGCAGGGGACAGGGGACAGGGAACATGGGGCAGGGGGCAGGGAACATGGGGCAGGGGGCAGGGGACAGGGGGCAGGGGACAGGGGACAGGGGGCAGGGGACAGGGGACAGGGGACAGGGGACAGGGAGCAGGGGACAGGGGGCAGGGGACAGGTGGCAGGGGACAGGGGGCAGGGGACAGGGGGCAGGGGACAGGGAGCAGGGGGCAGGGGACAGGGGGCAGGGGACAGGGGACAGGGGGCAGGGGACAGGGAGCAGGGGGCAGGGGACAGGGGACAGGGGACAGGGGGCAGGGGGCAGGGGACAGGGGGCAGGGGACAGGTGGCAGGGGACAGGGGGCAGGGGACAGGGGGCAGGGGACAGGGGGCAGGGGACAGGGGGCAGGGGACAGGGGACAGGGGGCAGGGGACAGGTGGCAGGGGACAGGGGGCAGGGGACAGGTGGCAGGGGACAGGGGACAGGGAACATGGGGCAGGGGGCAGGGAACATGGGGCAGGGGACAGGGGACAGGGGACAGGGGGCAGGGGACAGGTGGCAGGGGACAGGGGGCAGGGGACAGGGGACAGGGAACATGGGGCAGGGGGCAGGGAACATGGGGCAGGGGGCAGGGGACAGGGGGCAGGGGACAGGGGACAGGGGGCAGGGGACAGGGGACAGGGGACAGGGGACAGGGGACAGGGAGCAGGGGACAGGGGGCAGGGGACAGGTGGCAGGGGACAGGGGGCAGGGGACAGGGGGCAGGGGACAGGGAGCAGGGGGCAGGGGACAGGGGGCAGGGGACAGGGGACAGGGGGCAGGGGACAGGGAGCAGGGGGCAGGGGACAGGGGACAGGGGACAGGGGGCAGGGGGCAGGGGACAGGGGGCAGGGGACAGGTGGCAGGGGACAGGGGGCAGGGGACAGGGGGCAGGGGACAGGGGGCAGGGGACAGGGGACAGGGGACAGGGGGCAGGGGACAGGGGGCAGGGGACAGGGGACAGGGGGCAGGGGACAGGTGGCAGGGGACAGGGGGCAGGGGACAGGTGGCAGGGGACAGGGGACAGGGAACATGGGGCAGGGGGCAGGGAACATGGGGCAGGGGACAGGGGACAGGGGACAGGGGGCAGGGGACAGGTGGCAGGGGACAGGGGGCAGGGGACAGGGGACAGGGAACATGGGGCAGGGGGCAGGGAACATGGGGCAGGGGGCAGGGGACAGGGGGCAGGGGACAGGGGACAGGGGGCAGGGGACAGGGGACAGGGGACAGGGGACAGGGGACAGGGGGCAGGGGACAGGGGGCAGGGGACAGGTGGCAGGGGACAGGGGGCAGGGGACAGGGGGCAGGGGACAGGGGGCAGGGGACAGGTGGCAGGGGACAGGGGGCAGGGGACAGGGGGCAGGGGACAGGGGACAGGGAACATGGGGCAGGGGGCAGGGAACATGGGGCAGGGGGCAGGGGACAGGGGACAGGGAACATGGGGCAGGGGACAGGGAACATGGGGCAGGGGGCAGGGAACATGGGGTAGGGGGCAGGGGACAGGGGGCAGGGAACATGGGGCAGGGGGCAGGGGACAGGGGACAGGGAACATGGGGCAGGGGGCAGGGAACATGGGGCAGGGGGCAGGGGACAGGGGGCAGGGGACATGGGGCAGGGGGCAGGGGACAGGGGACAGGGGGCAGGGAACATGGGGCAGGGGGCAGGGGACAGGGGACAGGGGGCAGGGAACATGGGGCAGGGGGCAGGGGACAGGGGGCAGGGGACAGGGGGCAGGGGACAGGTGGCAGGGGACAGGTGGCAGGGGACAGGGGGCAGGGGACAGGTGGCAGGGGACAGGGGACAGGGGACAGGGGGCAGGGGGCAGGGGACAGGTGGCAGGGGACAGGGGGCAGGGGACAGGTGGCAGGGGACAGGGGACAGGGGACAGGGGACAGGGGGCAGGGGGCAGGGGACAGGTGGCAGGGGACAGGTGGCAGGGGACAGGGGGCAGGGGACAGGTGGCAGGGGACAGGGGACAGGGGACAGGGGGCAGGGGGCAGGGGACAGGTGGCAGGGGACAGGGGGCAGGGGGCAGGGGGCAGGGGACAGGGGGCAGGGGACAGGTGGCAGGGGACAGGGGACAGGGGGCAGGGGACAGGTGGCAGGGGACAGGGGACAGGGGACAGGGGGCAGGGGGCAGGGGACAGGTGGCAGGGGACAGGGGGCAGGGGACAGGTGGCAGGGGACAGGGGGCAGGGGGCAGGGGGCAGGGGACAGGGGGCAGGGGACAGGTGGCAGGGGACAGGGGACAGGGGGCAGGGGGCAGGGCTCTGATTCGGTCATGGCCAAAGTCACACAATAGCGTGTGCAATTCTACTCAGGGCTTGTAGATCAGAGGTCAAAGTTGATGGTCTGTCAGAGGAAAGATGTCTGAACCTTTCCCAAGTCCTCTGCTCCTGTTGGTTTATCCTAAATACCTGTTACTACACACAGAAAGAGCCCCGTGCCGATCACTGCAGGGATTAAATGGGCCCGATGCTATTGGGCAAGAAACAGACCTCCTCCCTAAAAAAAATCACATGTTCATCTACTAATCAACCCCACCCCAAACAAACATCTATTCCCCACTGCCTGTACTGCAGGTCACTGTTGGAGCAGAAACAAGACTAATGTGTATTATATATTATATATTATATATGTGCTATTAGTGTGACATGAGGTATTGTAAAGCATTAAATGAATCAGCATTGTTTTGGGCTATTCTTACTAGGCATGATGAATACCACGCATATGCAGTGTGTGTGTGGGGAGATTGAGAATCATACAGGGCTGTTATATGGGGGGTTACAGTCGAATCCGCAGGGTGGGTGGTTGGGTTGCAGTCAGATCCGCAGGGTGGGTGGTTGGGTTGCAGTCAGACCCACAGGGTGTGTGGTTGGGTTGCGGTTAGACCCACAGGGTGGGTGGTTGGGTTGCAGTCAGACCCACAGGGTGTGTGGTTGGGTTGCGGTCAGACCCACAGGGCGGGTGGTTGGATTGCGGTCAGAGGATTGGGGTATTCTCCTCACACAAACATTAAGCTGCTCAGAGACCAGACAATTAAACATGCTACTGATCTTAGAACATCCCAGTGGGAAAGGCATTTACCAACAATGCACCACACCAGGTGAAGGTTGGGTGTATGAGACGTCCCATTGAAGGGTGATGATAACGTGTCCTAACTGAACCATTCCTGCTGGCTAGTGTAGACTCCAGAGACACACACTCCACTCTACCCCATCCCCCCACCCCCCCCCACCACCACCAAGAGCCAAGAGTACTGATCCTCTCACACACACACACACACACACACACACACACACACACACACACACACACACACACACACACACACACACACACACACACACACACCAGCAACCTTAATTACACACTGAACACAAGAGTTTAATTATGACAGACAGGGAGAGAGAGACACAGATAGAGGGAGGGAGAGACAGGATGACAGCAGGGAGGAGGGGTACAGTTATGGGGTGCAGGGGGGCTGCAGGAGTGTGATTTTGGGGGGGGGGGGGGGGTGCTGAGCCCTGGGAGAGAGTGCATGATGAGGGGTAATACAAGCCTCCAACGCCCCATCTCCACTCCTCTCTTCTCCTCTCTCTCTCTCTCTCTCTCTCTCTCTCTCTCTCCTCTCCTCTCCTCTCTCTCCTCCAGTGCAGCTCAAGGAGCAGGATGCCCCGTGGGGTGGGGGTGGGGGGGGGTTCTCACTCAACTCTCTGACTGAAATCCAGCCCCCCCCCCCCTCCCCCACCGCCTGATGAGTCATTACACTGAACACTGTTCCCCCTTGACCCAGAAATGAGAAACACCCTGGAGCTTTAATCACACTACACACACTATACACTATACACTACACACACACACACACACACACACACACACACACTATACATTACACACACACACACACTTGCACACACAGGCAGTGTTTACATTAATTTGGTTCAGCTACAAATCCCTGACAGCCCAGTGAAAATGAGTGTAACTCTGGAGAGAGATAGAGGAAGTATCCTGATGATACAGCTGCCAGACTCAATTTTTCTCCATAATAAAAGCACATGGTGTTTGGTCACACCAGCACTGCGTTTGGTCACACAATTACTTATTTATTTATTCATTGATTTTATTTACCAGCACAGAGCACAATCAGCACAGTGCACCATCCAAGCAGCCGCACAGGGAAACAGCCAGATAGAATAACAGCCAGAAAGAGAAACAGCCGGACAGAGAAACAGCCGGACAGAGAAACAGCTGCACAGGGAAACAGCCACACAGGGAAACAGCCACACAGAATAACAGCCGCACAGGGAAACAGCCTCACAGTGAAACAGCAGCACAGGGAAACAGCCACACAGGGAAACAGTCGCACAGAATAACAGCCTCACAGTGAAACAGCAGCACAGTGAAACAGCAGCACAGTGAAACAGCAGCACAGGGAAACGGCCTCACAGTGAAACAGCAGCACAGGGAAACAGCAGCACAGGGAAACAGCCGCACAGGGAAACAGCCACACAGGGAAGCAGCCACACAGGGAAGCAGCCGCACAGAGAAACAGCAGCACCACAGGGGCTCATCTCATCTCCTAAGTCCATAAGCCTGTATTATATCCGATTAAGTCATAAACCTCAAAACAGGTGTACAAGATCCTTTGTAATATTTATTTAATATCCCATATAAGCACCTGGGAAGCTGTAGTACTTTGATTACACCACAAATTAGTTCCTGTTATTAAGCCTTTGATTGGTCAAATTAGCAAAGGCTTCCACTTTTGTAGTTGTTTTATATATTTAAAAAATTTGAAGTCTTAAAATCATATGCCTTAAATCATATGCCTTAAATATACACTGCCTGGCCAAAATAAAAGTTGCTGTTGCACCCGTCATGCATAGTACCCACTGTACAAGCCTCTGGAGGCAGTGTTATGATCTGGGGTTGCTTCAATTGGTCAGGTCTAGGCTCAGCAACGTTATGCAGCAATTAAATGAAGTCAGCTGAGTACCTGAATGTACTGAATGACCAGGTTATCCCATCAATGGGCATAATCCAGGACGACAATGCCAAGATTCATCGGGCTCAAATTGTGAAAGAGTGGTTCAGGGAGCATGAGGAATCATTTTCACACATGAATTGGCCACCAGAGTCCTGACCTTAACCCCATTGAAAGTCTTTTGGATGTGATGGAGAAGACTTTACGGAGTGGTTCGACTCTCCCGTCATCAATACAAGATCTCGGCCAAAAATGAATGCAACTCTGGACGGAAATAAATGTTTGAAGTTGCATAATGCTGTTGAAACAATGCCACGACGAATGCACGCCGTAATCAAAGCTAAAGGCGGTCCAACGAAATATTAGAGTGTGTGACTTTTTTCTTGGCCAGGCAGTGTATATCAACCCTCGATGACCAATCAATAACTATGCACTTCCTGCAGACAAATCATTAACTACTCATGCACTTCCTGCAGACAAATCATTAACTACTCATGCACTTTCTGCAGACAAATCATTAACTATGCATGCACTTTCTGCAGATAAATCATTAACTACCCATGCACTTTCTGCAGATAAATCATTAACTACCCATGCACTTTCTGCAGATAAATCATTAACTACGCATGCACTTTCTGCAGATAAATCATTAACTACCCATGCACTTTCTGCAGATAAACCATTAACTACCCATGCACTTTCTGCAGATAAATCATTAACTACACATGCACTTTCTGCAGATAAATCATTAACTACCCATGCACTTTCTGCAGATAAACCATTAACTACCCATGCACTTTCTGCAGATAAATCATTAACTACCCATGCACTTATTGCAGATAAATCATTAACTACCCATGCACTTTCTGCAGATAAAACATTAACTACGCATGCACTTGCTGCAGATAAATCATTAACTACCCATTCACTTTCTGCAGATAAATCATTAACTACCCATGCACTTTCTGCAGATAAATCATTAACTACCCATGCACTTTCTGCAGATAAATCATTAACTACGCATGCACTTTCTGCAGATAA